>CABFOV010003234.1:37901-69125 GCA_902141375.1 Timema poppense | reverse complement strand
GTTAAGTTGTGGGAATTAGGAAAAAAACAAACACATTTTTCAATCACTTTTTTTTCTGAACCCCTCTTCATTTTCTAGAATTTTCACAGAAGTATAATTTAATGATGCATAATAACAATTTTTAAATGGCAGCATGTGGTCAACCATTTAACATAACACTACAACAATAAAAACTTATACCTTAATTTGTATACACCAAAACAAATAAATTAGCTGGAATGTTATTTATGAATCTAAAATATTAATGTTAAAACATAAAAAAAAGTTACACTTAACAAACGCACAATAACATTAAAAAATTTGCTATAGAAGCTGCACATTTTTCTTTTATTTTCAGATCATTTAATATAGTTTTTTTTATATATTATCAGATGAAAATTAATAAAGAAATGAGCAAGAGAATAAATAAATAAACCAAAAACATTAATATAATCTGCTGAACAAGGAAATAGTGTTTGTGATAAATTAATTACTTGTGATACACAACATATAAAGAAAAATTAAATGAAACAATCTAGCGTTGAATTTAAGTGAGAAACCACGTTATTTATTATATGATTAGAGGTAGGCCTTTATTTGAATAAACAATATTGTTGGCTATTCAATAATTTATAAGAGTAAATTAATATTATACGTATCTTTACAAATAAGGTGTTTTGCGCAAGAGTAAGCATATTCGTAATAAGTTGTACATCTTTTCAACAATTTTGTATATACAAAAGCCTCAAGTGAATACATGTGTATAGTTATTATATAACCAGTAATATCATGTAATTTTCAAGGGTTAGATTATACCAATTTTGCTTTGGTATTTTAACAAAATGCCATATTTTTAAAAATCGCCCAAATTTGGGAATTATGCATTAAAATAATGTCACGGACAAGTCCATGTTTCATACAAATATACGTATTTTCAAAATAATCATACACATACATGAAAACTTGAGCACTCAATTGTCCAACCTTTAGGACAATAAATAGAAGTAAACAAATAATAATATTAAAACATATGCCAAGGGTAATTAAGTTTCATATACAGAACATTAACACTTTCATATATAATCTTCCTTGTTTAGCATAGTTATTAAATTATTGATTTGCTTACTTTATTAGAAATATTATTTTCTTTAACAAGCCAAAATAGGGTGACCCGAAGGTCTATAGGTAAGGTGTCAGACTTATGTGTTGGGGGTCCGGGGTTCGTTCCTCGGACCCGGCATAGATTTTTCTGATTGCCAAACCCTTCACCTCTGAAGTGTATTAATCAAAACTTGTGAATGTGTGTAATGCCAGGCCTCCACCGTGGTTCGGATCCCACGTTAAACTGTAGGTCCTCCATTTCATCTCACAATCACTCTACCATTACACATTGGCGTAAGTGGGTACAACCCAAAAGGGTAGTAGGACGTGGTGCTAATAATAATAATAATAAGCCAAATTAAAAATAGTATCAATAAATATTTTTAGTATTTTATTAAAAACCAAAAAATAAACCTATTCCTTTCTTTTCGCAAATATAATTATGCGTATTTTCAAATAGAGATACGGAGAGAGAGAGAATATCAAGACATTGAGGTGACAAGCCTTACTTTCCAACTCCTATAATTATTTAATATAGTGCAAATTTATCATTCTACTAACAGCTATGTGCACATATGTTTTCATTGCTCAATAACACAGAGGCAGACTACTACACAAAAGGATATATAATTCTTAGAGGTGCTACAAAAGAGCTTAATACTTGTCAACTCATTCTGCTACCTAAACAGTAAAATACTTTGCGTTACATTTTAGGGTTTACTAATGTGTGTGTTTTTCTATCTTTATTCAAACTATAGTGGTGCTGTCGTAACAATTTGTTTAAAACATTTAAAAATTTAGTCTACAATGTGCGAACAGATGTAGCCACTGAGAGCTCTCTAAAACATATTTAAAAGTTTAAACAATTGTGCAGCTTTTATATTAACAAATTTATATAAACACAACAAAATATATACAGGGATCCCATAAATATAAAGTTTTATATAAATAAGGTTGTGAATAAGTGGCTGGTAAAATAAAAAACTACAGCATCAGTAAAAGTAAAATTAATTATTTAGGGTGAGTAAAAAACCTCAACTAAGTAATATTTACCCAAAAACAAAAAATCATTAGTTCACATTTAAACTAATAATTTGCGCATGGCATTAACATCCAAACGATACATGCCAATCATGACAATTTTTTAATCGGATTAATAGCATGTATTTTCGATGTATATACTTACAAATACTAATGAAATTCTAAAATTATATTGAAAAAACCCATTACACTAAGGGACACAAAATACTCTTGTTTCAAGAGTACATCAAAATTGTTTCATGTAACTTATCACAAGTGAAATTTGAATTAGTTAACATATTAAAATATTGATGTGATCAAAAACAATCAAAATTTGTGCAGTTCAGTGTTAAATTTTTTTGGGGGTGGAACTAGCTTAATTAAAAAATGTGTCATCAATAAGAACAAAATATAGAATTTGATAGCACCTCCTACACCATACATTTTTAGAGAAATATATTCAAAAGTAACAAACAATAAAGACATTTAATTGAAAGGTTATTTTGTATAATTATTTACAATCATGAATATATATATATAATTTTAAATCAATACTTACAGATGAATAAACATTTTAAAAATCAATACTTACATTTATATATCTATACCTTGATTTTGGTGGGAAGAACAGTATCTGGTAGATACTAATAAAACAATTTTAATATATTTATGCAACAAGTCAAGCTATCTGAAGTGGTCACTTTTGATATTATAAATACTTTTTAATACCTATAAAACAAAAATGTGGTAAAATTAATATTGGCTGCAAATAAATGTGTTTTAATTTTATAAACTGTCCTTCATACCAATATTAGGCTATATTTATATAACTATACATCTATATATAGATATTTCTCTATAGAGATATATAGATATATCACAGTGAACACTGGTTTCTTGAACTACACAGTAGCCCACAATCCAGTACGGTATAGAGTATATTATATACAGGTAGTGACAAAACCTAGACTACAGACTTAGGATCCCTGCAAATATTTGCATAAAATTTGTATTTCAAATTAATGAATATTCTGTTGAATAAATACACACATACATATATAAACATATGACAAACATGTATATGTCCTTGCAATTAGATTTGCAGGTTAAGCATTACTTAGATATTAACACTGTAATAAGTGTACCCTTAAAGTCTCAATTAAAAAATAAAATATACGCCAATACCCCATGAGTTGTGAAAAATGCAATTCTTATATACAAACTTTGTATGATTAGAATAACATTTTATATTGTACCATAAATTAATATTAATGATTTATTGAGTGGTTCTTAACCTGTGTCATTACAATGGAATTTATAGAGACTACAAAACAATTGAATATGAATCAAACTAAAGGTATTCCACAATTAGTTTCTTAGTTTTGAGATAAGAGAGGAGCATAAAATAGATGGCAAAAATAAAATAAAAATGTGTACCCAATTAAGCACACTTATTAATCACTTATTAGTTTAAGTTTACAATGAAAACTAAATAGTACACAACCCACTTTGCAATAAACTCTTGGCCTAAACTAGCGGGATGGATACAATCATATTGTAATGTTCATGACAGGACACTTATCCAGCAACATGAGAAACATTTTAATCGTTACAAATTCTAAAGTATTTTTATAATACTAATATTTTTAGGCTCTTTAGTGCTTGGCTTAAAAAATTGTCAAATTCAAAATGTGTCCGAAAATGTAAATTAAAGTTAAGAACCCCTGGTTTAATAATATCATAATTGCATTTAAAGAAAAAAAAATATAAGCTACATCACATAAAATATTGCACTTTAAAAAGACTCATATTATAAATATGTATACTGAATCTACATGCTTGACAAATATAGTAGAATTTTAGTAGGAAAAGCCTTCTCAAAGGTCTTTATTTCTAACAGAACAATATTATATAAGATTTTGATATAAAAAATGTTATCAGTATATCTTTCTTACCAAAATCAGGGTATAAATAAAAAAATTAAAAACGTGTTTTTTATTAAACAAAATTTTGTGAAAATTAAATACTATTATAAGCATGACACAAGAGTTTGAGAATTAACACAAATTATTACTAATACAACTGTAAAATGTTACAAATAAGCACGACTATGGTATAACAAACGTGGTTGACAGTAAACATTATCACCTTTGCATAGAGAAAATAACATACACAAATGAACCATTTTGCAGTGTGGTAGGTACATTTGTTATACTGTAACTCTTAGACAAATCTATCTATCTAGTTTAGCATGTCATTAAATTCTTGACAGGGTTCAAGGATATATATCAATGGACATATATCATGATATGTATGATCATAATATATAACATGAAATATATCCTTAAATATAAATCATGATATATATCAGTCAAAATAAGTATTAGTATGTTCAAAATACTTTTAAATTCAACCAAATTAAAATCAGTGTGACAAACTTTTTATGTTATCAAAATTTAACAATGCACAATGTGGTTTATAAAATATAAATTAACTTAACAAAAGAGAAAATGTCAATGTATAAAGAGAGAAAATATTTTTTTAGTGTAATGTAAGATTCCATATTCTCCTAAGGGCAATTGCTCAGTCATTGTTATTCATAGGCTCGTATTAATTTGGTAAACTGAGCATTGTTTGGATTATTAAATTGTTTGTTTTGCATATATATTTTCAATTTGAAAACATGCCATAGGACAAGAATTCAACTAGACAAAAGTTAATGGAGATTGTTAGAATGAAAGCTAAGGTGGAGTCTTAAAACAATGATTCAGGACATATTTAAAAACTTGTTTATAATCTTTGTTTGTAATATATTACAAATTGTTCAAATTTTTTAAAAGAGCATTTACAAATCAAACTGAAACATGAAATTCACTAATTATATTGATTAATTAATTTGACAAACAATGCAGATCTAATTTATTTTTGGATTAAAAAATAATATTTGTTTAAAATAAACTGTGATATATATCAAAAACATGATGTATATCGCAAATGATATTTATATAAATATCATAAGACTTTTAAACCCTGACACTTTCATACTGAACAAAAGCACTAAAACCATGCTTTCTTACCATTAGAAAAAATATTTAACATTGTAATATGCGAGCATAGTTTTACATTAATTCAAACTGTCTAAACTTGTCATAAATTGTGTGCTTTGTTGTGTATTAATAGGACTAGCTTAATGATCTCAACATTAAAAAATTACAATGTTCATAGCTTGTTTTAAACATTCTAATTTAAATTAAGACACTCCATGAAAAGGTATTTTCTTCATGGAATACTAATTGTTGTACTGCTCAGGAAGCACATATGAAATGTCATCCCATGGGTGCCGGTACAAACCTTGTTTTAAGCGCTTTTGGTCCATGTAATGACCTAAAAAATAAAATTAAAAAAAATTCTAAACAAATGTCAGATTAATAAAAAGTTAGAAATATCATATGTAAACACACTCCATACTAAAGCCATATTTAAAAGTCTCTGTGGAACACGAGTAACGCGGGAAATGTATTAAAACATCTTCAATTTTGTCATGAGCTTTAAATAAATTTGGACATTCTAATACGTCTCTAGCAGTGTTTGGAGGTCATCTATGGATATTTAGTACCAAAAGTGCCACTAGATCACACATAAATTCGTTATTTCGATAGCAACAATCCATCTTTACAGCTAACATAAAGTTTGAGATTAGTTCGTGTTTCTATCTGTGACATGCACTGGTGGTTTTAGCATCATTACTATTTTTATTCCTTCACACTTTTTTTGAAGGTTTTTTTCTTCATAAATTTCATATTCTGGTCTACTCTGTTTTTAAATGAAATTTTCTGAACATATCTCAGCTTTTTTCATGTATTCTGTGGCAGTGTTCATTTACTTATCTATAATGTTTTTATCTTCTTTAGACAAAGAGCAAAATAGACAATGGAAAAGTTGGTAGGCGAGGAACAAGATATCAGTGCAATGTGTGCTAAGTTGGTTGGTGTGTTGCGCCCTTTTGAATTGTTTCATTAAAAAAAATCTTATTGGTAATAAAATTTTGGGTTTTTCTTAAAGTTTTAGTAGACCTAGTGTTTAATAATAACTTTAGCCTTTACTGATATAGTTTATTACAAAAAATGTATATTGGTTCAATTTTTTTAAACAGACAATTTTTTTATCAAAAGATATTTGTTATTATCATGTATCATTCATCTGTATATTGGATTAAAGAGCATAATCTTATCCTTAAAAGGATGTAAGTAATCATTATTATTTAATATTTACTTTGTTATTAGAAAAATAAATTATGTTAAAAATGGCCAGAATTCCTGGTATGGGTCATGTATTTTCTGCCAGTGGTTAAAGTATTAAGTCCAAACAAAGTGTTTAATAATAGCACCTTTAAAAATATTCTTATATATTTCTAGAAGTAGAAATTTTAATTTTTCAGGTAGAAAATAAATTTTCAAATTGTTTAATGATAGTTTTTTTTCTCCAAAATGTCAGCATTAAAAGTGGTATTTTGTAAGGTAATACAAGTAGTGGCTTTGTACATCATCAAGCCAATAGTGCTTTACAATCCATATCTACATAAGAACATTACATTTTTTTGGAGCTTAGTTTTAAATGAGAAGACTTGTGAGAGGCTAACTTTTAATAGTAAAGTGATATGAAAAAACACTTACCAATGAAACCAATACTCCTGCCAAGAACAAATAAACTGTTAATTGATCCCATTTCAATGTATTCTTGGGCTTCTTCTAAAAAAATATATATATATCTATATAAGGCAATCACATAATTACACTTTTGGGTTAGCAATGAGGAAAGTGGAATTTAAAGGAAATGTAACCACGTTTCCAATGAGAATGAGTGGAAAACTATTTAGGGAAAGCCCCCACCAGTATAAACAAGCAAGATTAAACTTTTTTTGTTAGCAGAGTCCTACTACCTGTTGATGGGGTTATACGCTTATGTACTAACTACACTAATGGTTTTAGGGATAAGAAATGTTATATTTAAAGGAGGTGTACCCGAATTTGCGTGGAAAACCAACCTCAGTACACCCGAACAAGATACAAACCTCGATTTCCCGTCATCGGCAGTCTAGTCTACAGGAAGAAAAGTGCCACCGAAGTGGATATTTAAACTATATCATCGCTAGCCAAATAAAATGAGGATGACAGTATATCCCATGCGCCCATCTATGTAGATGATTTACTCCAGGTTTCTTTAAATCCAGTGGTGTGGTTTCATATTGTTCAAACACAGTAATAATCACATTCTGTCTGCAAGTGGTTGCATCTTACAATTTTTAAAAAAGATAAGCGACTTACAATTTTATGTTGATATCTGACACTATAGCGGCCACATTATGATTCAACACTAGCAATACTATTTTAAAGAAATACAATATTTTTAGCTCATTTAGAGCTTCAACAAGTCTGGTGTGCATTTGCTTTTGCTCAGAATTAAGAATACAGTGTAAATATATTTATAGTTCAGACTTGAAGTATACGCAATACATCAAATTTCAATGCCTAGGGATAAGGTTAACCATTGAGGAAAAGAACCCATAGCAGTGTCTTAGAGATTTAAATTCTTCTTCAGGACAAAACTATGCCTAGATTTGGTAAATAGCATAAAGGTAGGCTAAAACTCCATGGCTTGCACCCGCCATAAAGTTATACTGACCAAGCGACAGACACAATTAGCGATAATAGTGCTAACATTTGAGGATAGTGGATGTCATGTGGTCAGTACAACAAACCGTCCGGCCATTAATCTGTTTTTTAGACCGCAGCCACCACCAGTTTATTCAAATAGATACTCATTCGTCTGAGGCCGAGTTTGACCCTGTTCCAGACAAAATGCTTCACAGGAAAATTCAGGAAGCACCAGTGATCAAACCTGGGATATCTGAATATGTAGCCAGGAACTGTTGGCTTCCTCACTATTAGCTTTCTTTACATTATTGTAAAGTGTTTCTACACTATCTTATTATATATAACTATTATGAATGATATTCAATTCTGCTATGCCAAATTCATTGTTAGTAATGTAATGTGAGTGAATCATAACTGAGCCTAAAAGTTTGATAAATAAAATATATATCTAACATGTCATTGAATTACTTACCTTGTAAAACTACCACTGTATCTCAGGAGGTCAACAAATGCTACAGCAATTACACCATCAACATTAAGAATGAGGTTAGGTTTTTTGGATGTTGTTATTTTCTCCACTTCAAGAGCATAATTGAAAACAGGTTTTGAAGGAAAATGTTCTAGTATGAAATCTTTAATAATTTTGACACGCATATCAGGATTGTTGATCTGAAAATAACATAAAATATGAATTTAGCTTGATTTTATATTCCTTTATTTAGTGCTCAAGATCAGTCCAGAAACTTATAACAGATAAACATTTAAATTTAAAAATACATACAAATATGAACGTTGGCTGAAAAGTAATGCACAGTCTCTTATAACTTGTAAATGAAAAGAAAGTCAAATGAAACAAATATGGCATAAAAGTACATTTTATTTGATACAAAAACTTAATCCCCCCCCACCACACACATAGTCACCGTTACATATTTTCCCCAACGGTGAACCAGTTTTCTCATTCTGTCAATGAGGAATGATGGCGGTCTTTCCTTGATCCAAGACATCACTGTGTTTCAGTTCATCATCCATGGTGAAATGAATACCCCCGATATCCCAATTTAAATACAAAAAGAAGTGGAAATCACATGGTGCCAAATCTGGTGGGTATGGAGGCTGTGGAATGGGTTGAAATTAAAACTTCACAAGAGCCTCGACAGTTGCACGCATTATCGTGTTGCAGAATTATCGGCTCCGTGGATTGTCAAACAAGACACACACGTCTTCTGAGGTGTTTTAACGTCTCTATGTGTTGCACAGAATTCACAATCGACCCAGCTTCCAGGTAGTCGGTCACATACACATGTTTGGAATTTTTTTGATTGTGGCGAACCATAATACAGGTATTCCATGCTCTGCCGTTTTTCTACTGGGTCGTAATGATGTGCCCATGTTTTGTCCCCCATCACAATATTGAAAAGAAAGTCATCTCCCTCGTCATGATAGCGTTTCAGAAGCTGTTCACATTCTTTTTTGTTGTTGTTAGTTCTCTTCTGTGATTTTGTGTAGCATCTACCGCAAACAGATTTTATGGTAGACCAATTGTGCAATAATTTGTCCTACTCGTTCTTTCAATATGCCTATCCAGGTGGCGATGCGTTGTCATGTGATGTGACGGTCATTTTGAATCAATTCAGTCACCTCCAGGTGGCGATGCGTCATCATGTGATGCGACGGTCATTTTGAATTAATTCAGTCACCTCCTTTTGGTGTTTGTCATCAGTCATCAGTCATCAGTCACAGAAACTGGTCGACCACTGCGAGGTTCATCCTCAATATTCCCTTTACTAGTTTCCGATGCACAAACTTTTATTGATCAACTACTCATAGTACTTCGATCAACAGTTGAATCAATATAAACAGCTTTTAGACGATGATGAATGTCACTAACGTTACCTTTTAGACAATGATGAATGTCACTAGCGTTACCTTTTTCAGCTGTTTAAAATTCAATCACTGCACGTTGTTTAAGATGTGTTGACATAGCTGGCATTCTCGTATCCATACCAATGGCGACTTGACAGAAAATGAGAGGCAATGGGTCAACGAGTGTTGGAATGTTTGTAGTACGAGAATGTAGCTACAGGGTGGGACCACGCACCTATCTGTACTTTGTTTTGTTCTCTCGTTATGCGCAACTGTGCATTATTTATCATCCGGCACTTGTATGGAGAGAACCAATTACAATTGGGTACAAGACATTTGATAGGAAAATAGGAACAGCGAAAAAGGTTAAAATAGCAATATATTTTTAAAAGAAAAACTGAATGTTAGGAAAAAATGTTTCTATAAAAAAGTTTGATAAACAATTTAACATAGATATAACACAAATATCTATAAGGATATAAGTTAGATAACTCTTATATGGTCGGTCTTTCATCAAAATCAGAAAGTCAAGAGTTTGTGCTGCTTATACAATGGCTAAAAGTAATAAGCTTAAATTAAAGATGGAAAAATGTTTATAAACTTACAAGATACTCGAGTAGGTTAAAGAATATCTATATGATCAGATATGTTATTATTAAATATAATTAGAAAAAATAAATAAATGCGCTACAAATAAGTATGCATGAAAAGAGCGTGAGACCCCAAATGGTTATGAATTCTGCTATAAGCATTATAATATTGGTTAAAAAGAATATGCATTTAGCAACAAATTTACATTTAACACTATCCGAAGTGAGAGAATAAATTAAAGTAATGGGATAGTAATCAATGTTAGCATATTCAAGCTTTGTCTTAGCCTAAGCCAAATAAAAGATTTCAGCAGTTAACTTTAATAAATGGATGAATAGGCCATATTCAGTTTAGGAGATGAGAAATTAAATGGTTGACATAATTGTGACAGTATAGTTAGTTTTTTTTTTAGCACTGAGTTATCAGCCGTTTGGGTTGTACGCCTATGTAGTCTTCTAATTACTCTGATGTGATAGGGATAAGTAAGGTTAAATTAAGAGGAAGTGTACCTGCAATTGCATGGTGGTGGCATGGGGAAAACATTTAGGGTAAACCACCCACAATACAACCGACCGGGATCAAATCACAATCTCCTAGTTATCCACAGACAAGTAGAAATGATTTTCAAAGTTAAGATATGGATTTAGTTTTACTTTTATAATAGTAGCCTATTGTAATATTCCCTCTATACAATTTTGCAAATGTAAACAACCTGCAAGTGAATTTATATGTTTTTTTAATACTTTTAGATCAGCAAATAAAAAGTAAATGAATAATGCATTAATTTTATTAATGTCATAAATAAACAAATTAAAAGGGGGCCTAAATTTGAGCTTTAGACAATACCACAAGTGGCCGCAAAAAAAGGATAGAGCAATGTGTGTATTTTGATGGTAAAATAAATATGTCATTAAGCCAATAAAAGTAAGACATTGATAAGCCAAAATGTGTAAGCCTCTAAAGATTATACTGGCTTAAGTCAAAGGTCTTACTTTGATAATGGACCCCGAAAAGAGACTTTATAGGATAACATGTTCAAAGAATTCTACTAAGTTAAAGCCAAAAGATTTATTTTTAATAAAACCGTGTTGATCATCAGAAAGTGTTTTTTGTAAATGGTGAAGGGTATGTTCATGTAATATCTCTCAAATAGTTTGTAAAACATGTTTAATAAAGCAATATGAAGACTAAATTTGGGCACAGCTGAACATTGAACCAAACTCTAAAAGGAAAAATAAAGTTTTTATTTCAAGTGTATGTCTATAAGTAATTTAACAAAGCAATAACGCTAAAAAAAAATACAATCTGTGTGTTATATACAAACATTTAGACAAAAAAAAATCAAAACATATTTACCAAATTTAAAAAATTTGTCTGAGGACATAATCTAGTTCTTGACCTTTTTGAGTGCATGTAATGATGATATAATGCTGGGCCTTAGGCCTAAGTATCTAATATGTAAATTTAAGCCTTAAAATAATAAATTTGAAGAAATCCCATAAATATAAATGGAGTTAAATTTCCAGACAGCTTTATAACTTCAACATAAAGGTATTCTATTTTATTTTATTATTCCACTTACAGACTTGACTCTGTGACCAATGCCCATGATAAGTTGACCCTTCTTTCTCATGGTGTTTACAAACTCCATTGGAATGAGTCCTGTGTCATAAGCTTCACTGAATTGTTTGGCTGCTCCATCAAGTGCACCACCAAACCTATCTCCCTGGATGAGACAAAAAATAATAATATATATTTAAAATAATATACAGGCACTTTTAAAAAGATGAGAAATCAATCAACCAATGAACTATTACTTCTTAACCTTGAATTTTTAATAGATTTTTAAAAATTTGGTATGGCTATTGATCAATATCACTTAAGAACATCAACAAATCTTAGTTTTCTAGGCCAACATGTTCTGGAGTTATAAAGCTTTAAAATGAAGGGAGAATGTTGAATTTTCATTCAATTGCAAGTACCTGCAATGAAATTATATTTAAGTCCTAAGATCATTGAAGCAAGTAATGCAGACAGGACCAGTCTCTACACAAGCCTTTATATCATTAATTATAAACTTAATAAAATAAATGTATTGCCTGATGGCTTGGAAATGTATACTAAGACATTATAGAAACACTCTACAGTGATGTCTCAGCTCAGACAATGGGAACTTGCACATCACTGGGCAACCAAAACCCCCTGGTTTAAATCTGAGATAAGAAAAAAGGTAAATAGTGATGATAGTAATAATAATGCTAACAATAATATAATTTTTTATTATTCAAACCATTATTTTGTTTTTAACTATAATTATTTCAAGCATTTCCATAAACTTAACTATTCATTTCTCCCTAAACTTGTATTCTTAGTATTTGTCAAAATGTGTGTTTATTTGGGTGAAAAATACATTTTTGATTTTAACTCAACGCATACCCCCTAGTTCTGTTTTATCTGATCACACTTTCTCTAATAACAAATTTCCGCTAAATTGGATGATGTTAACCTGTGCCAACTTTGTATTGAAATTTTTAAGATTCTACTACAAATTAAGGAGGATTATGGATTATCCAATAGAAGTAAAGAAATAGTTACATATTATATAATACTTAATAGTTTATTACAATGAAATCAAACTTAAAATACATTATGTAATAATACAAATTGTTGTTGGCATTTTCTCTTTAATATTTTTTTCCCTTGCAGTTTGAGTAAATCTGTCGATGTTCATGGCTACCGCAACACATACTTTTTCTGCTTCTCATCTACAGACAAGAGTCCGTTAAGTCCTGCATTTAAAAGCTTGTTCAGTCATGCCATTCACTGCTTTTAAAGATTCCAATTCTTGTTTAGTATTTAAAAGTACCGAATTTTCTTCTCACGAACAAGGACATTACTCCATAAAATCCGTATTTAACTTATCTGCAGATGAGAGAACAAATCTTTACCTTTCTCAGATACAAAGTTACCTTTTTAAAAAAAAATGCAAAAAGGAGTTAGGAGAAAACAAAAACTTTTAAAAAGATATTTCATAATGTTTAAACTTAGCCAAAAAAATTTCTTTGATTTCACAAGGTGGTACAATTTATCTCCTTTTCGTATTTTGACCCAAATTACTCAAGTTTGCCACCATTTAATTTTTGTTTTCGCATCAATATTGTCATCAAATAGTGATAGAAATTACACTTCTTCTGATAAATACCACAAGTGGTGGCTAAATTTCTTCAAAGTTGCGCTAGAAATGGTTGGGTCCAACATTCCATATACTTTCAATGACTTTAAAAAGTACAAATCTTGATTAGGGGCCCTTACTACTGATTAATACTTACTTATACCATGGTTTAAGATACACTTTCACAATGAATAAACTACACATTTTAATGCATGTTGTTGATATTCAAGGCATAATTTAAGTTGAAATCTCAGTAAAAACATTTCTAATAAAATGCTCTTGCCGTCAACCGAGCTTGTTGCATGGCACTAGAAGGGTGAATTTTCAGTTTCTTCTCCAGATCTCCTTCGAGAAACATTACAGATAATTTTCTAAGTTTACGATAGTCACTTCTTGATATTCATTTCTGCTGTTCCTTTTGAAGAAAGTCCAATATACCTGCAATACATCAGTATTCCAGAGTCATTAAAACAGCATTCTATTAATTCTTTATCATTCTGATAATCATTAAAATTTCTATTTTTCCAGCCTTCTCTTAGTCGTTTGAAAAAAAGAATATTCAGACTAAAAATTACCAGAAGTATTTTACTTTCAAATACATTAAGTAAAACTAATTCATAAATGTGATGTCGGCAAGGGTTTTTGCTCAATAAGCAAACACAGGCACCTTTGATGTGGCCCGTGTTTGAAGCAGTGTTACCCCAACACATGATTTGCACTTTATCTTCTAGTGCCCAATCTTGTAATGCATTCCAAGCGGTTTGTGCCTGTTCCTTACCAGAAGAATTGAGTAATAATTCAGAACACCAATTAATTGTTCGTTGTCTCTATTTGTAACAATTATTGAAAGTAATTCTTGTCATATTCGGCTGTGAAGCGTCATAGGAGGATTTTGGTAAAGAATTACAATCACTTGTTGCCATGTTTGTTTCTGACCTGGAAATTGACTCTTCAGATGACGACATAACATATGAAACTGTGAGGTTGATGCTGAACTCTAAACTGAATCTGTCTTCCCTGATTTTCCTTTGTCTTGACCTTTCTTCTTTCTCTGTGTGTTTTTTTACCAATACTGACAAGGTATCCAGTTTGTCTGAGATCCTTATGTAAAGTAAAAACATATTTTCTTCTAGTTTAGTATTTGAAGGGCATTTGCATGGGCAATATCAAAGTGGATATCCAGATTGCTTACAAATTCTTCATGATGCTAAGAAATTGTTCAAGTTTTTTTTTTGCATTTCTTTTAAACTTCCCTCATTCAGAATTTAAGTCCATTAGATTTTTTGTACATTTATGGAAGGGATTTTATCAGTATTCTGGGTTTTCTCCAAAATATTGTACATTCTCTAACAACTAGGTTTGCACGTTCAGTATTGTTAAGTTTAACTTCTCGTACGTTAAAAAACAACAGAGCCAACACTTGATGAATCGATGATAATTTATAAACAGATATTTGTATTACATTTGGAAGAAGGTACAGGAAAGGTGGATAGAAACATATAAAAGGGGGACAAACACACTATGGCCTTTACAATGAAAAGAACACAGTTCACACTTTACACTGCTGCCAATGGACAAAGAGGTAATGGCTGTCTCTTAAAGAAAGTTGGTTTTCCTTATAGAGTTATAAACAGATATTTGGCGATTTGTATTCCCCACTAAAAACACCTCTCCCCCAAAACTTTACAAATTGTGCGACATATTGAGAACACACAACATAACGAAATAAGACTGTCCAACACAAATAGATACAAAAAAACTGATGAGCTGTGCTAACAAAACCCAGCGCTAAAAGTAAGGGGAAATACATGTTCATGGATACATTCAAGGTCAAGTCGGCAAGGGTTTATAGTCTTCGATCACAGAGAAATTTAACTCGAGAAAGTTTTATGTACCTAGGAAGAATTTTAACAACTTTACGTCTAGAATTAAAAGTCGAGAACTAAGAGACAACCTAGTGTACAAGCAGAAAATGTGCATCACATTAAAATATGTTGTGTATACTCAATAAACATTCTCCCAGTGGTCAAAAACGCGTTGTTGTGTTTAGGTTAGTGATGCCATGCATGACATGTGAGTATTGTACCCTGTGGCCATTTTGGTTACTTTGATTTCAGTGTTGTTCAGGCTTCCTCTAGAGAATTGAGATGTGGCTTGTTTTATGCCCAGCTAAAAGTGTTTTGATAAATAAGAGAAGCAAAATTTAATAATCCATGACATCAAAGTTATATCAAAATTAACAACAACCTGGAATGCGTATTATAATATGCAGTAAAAGCAATTACTTGTATTGTTTTGAGTCAAGCATTCATTTTTTTAGCACCACGTTTTACTACCCGTTTGGGTTATTTGCTTTAGTATTAATTATTACACCAATTGGTTAGGAATTGGAAAGTTTGAATTTAGAGGAAGTGAACCCCCATTTGCGTGGAAAACTATTTAGGAAAAACCACCCATAGTTCACCCGACCACTATTCGAACCTCAATCTCCCAGTCATCCATAGTCTAGCTCAATCTGAAATCAGTGTGTTAGCTAACTACCCCACCGAGGCAAGTTAGCATTAATTTTAAATGTTCTTATTGTAGAAATTATCAAAACCAGATACAATCGGACGGCCAGGTGGAGGTCTTATATCTTTGTGGATTTTAGGGAGGAGATACAGTGTGGGAGTTTGAGGTTTTTGTGGAAAGAGAAGTTGAATTGAGTTGGTGGTGAGATTCTGCCGGGGACCTTCACGTTGTAGGAACTATTTAATCTGTGTGTTGTGATCTTCAGTGAGTGGTCGGATAGCTGACTTTGTGCCTCTGTGATGTAGTCAATACGGTTCAAGATGACTGTGGTGGAGCCCTTGTCAGCTGGTAGGATGATGATATCGATGTTGTTTTTTAGTGCTTTGATAGCTTTTTGTTCGTTGCTGTTGAGGTTCCGTTTCAAAGGTAGTGTCTTCGGGAAGAGTGGATCGGCTATATTGGAAAGGAGGTAAGTGATGAACTGTTCCAGAGGGTGTTCTGAGGGTAGTCCCAGTCTGAAGGTGGCTTGAACTTGTAGAGGGATGGATCTATGGCTTTGTCTGGGCTGGTGGTGTAGGATTTGTTCTGGAAGAAATGTTTTAATCTAGAGTGCGAGCATAGGAAAGGACATCCTGAACTAGGGCAAAGTGATCAAATTGGGAGTGAGGTGAAAAGGAGAGGCCCTTAGACAGAACATTCATTTCGTGTTTTGATAGATTGTATTTTGATAAGTTCAGGATGGAACTGCTGACTGGACCATTGGTGGATGTAGTGCCAGTTATGTTATTATTGACGGGCTTATTAGCAGGCATTATCTCTGAGAGATTTTGCTCTGATAAGTTCAGAATAGAGCTGTTGTCTGGACCAATGGTTGATATAATGTTGGTTTTGTTATTGTTGTTGGATTTAATAGAGGGTGTCATCTCATTTATTCTTGAGGGAATGGTAAGTGTACAAGTAGTCCTGTTGGGCGGGGGGAGGTTAAATATTGTGGCTAGTGTGGGCTTGGCTGCAATCAAAGGAGGATTACTGGATTTGGGTCTGCTTATCTCAGGTGCTGGAAGTGGCGTAGTTTTGAGTGCGAGGATACAAAGTTTAGACAGTTTTCGGAGATGGTCATTGGCTTTTTTTGCTTGAATATCTACTGCTGTTTGTAGAATACTGTTCACAGTTGCATGAGATGAGAAGAGGATAGAAAAACTATTTTGGTAGTAGTTTATTTTTCCTTTTTCTTTAGTTTTATCAATTTCCTTGATTATTAAAATTATCTAGCCATTGGGCCACCTCATTTTTAAACATTTTACATTACCTATAGGTTATTCCCACCTTTTTTGTTTCTATTAAACGTCTCTAACCTATTTCTAACCCCCTTTTTTTCCCGATGTTCTCTAAATATTATAAACACATAAGAAACCTACCCACATAACAAAAATATTGGACTAAGCAAATTATTCTACATGCTTCTAAACTAGCATTCCTCAACAGTCATGTAAACTTTCTTCAAGCATGTATTAATTTGAACATAACGCCAAAAAGCCTCTGTATAAATTATCCTATGTCTGCCATCCCTCCAGCAATAAGACAACATTTCACTCTCCTTAACACAATACATTCCAGAGAACTCACTATAACCCTATTCAATCAGTATCAGAAACTAGCCCTGTACCACTCAATAAAACTTTCCTCCTTTACCAAAATAGTCTTTCTATCCTCTTCTCATCTCATGCAACTGTGAACAGTATTCTACAAACGGCAGTAGATATTCAAGCAAAAAAAGCCAATGACCATCTCCGAAAACTGTCTAAACTTTGTATCCTCGCACTCAAAACTACGCCACTTCCAGCACCTGAGATAAGCAGACCCAAATCCAGTAATCCTCCTTTGATTGCAGCCAAGCCCACACTAGCCACAATATTTAACCTCCCCCCGCCCAACAGGACTACTTGTACACTTACCATTCCCTCAAGAATAAATGAGATGACACCCTCTATTAAATCCAACAACAATAACAAAACCAACATTATATCAACCATTGGTCCAGACAACAGCTCTATTCTGAACTTATCAGAGCAAAATCTCTCAGAGATAATGCCTGCTAATAAGCCCGTCAATAATAACATAACTGGCACTACATCCACCAATGGTCCAGTCAGCAGTTCCATCCTGAACTTATCAAAATACAATCTATCAAAACACGAAATGAATGTTCTGTCTAAGGGCCTCTCCTTTTCACCTCACTCCCAATTTGATCACTTTGCCCTAGTTCAGGATGTCCTTTCCTATGCTCGCACTCTAGATTAAAACATTTCTTCCAGAACAAATCCTACACCACCAGCCCAGACAAAGCCATAGATCCATCCCTCTACAAGTTCAAGCCACCTTCAGACTGGGACTACCCTCAGAACACCCTCTGGAACAGTTCATCACTTACCTCCTTTCCAATATAGCCGATCCACTCTTCCCGAAGACACTACCTTTGAAACGGAACCTCAACAGCAACGAACAAAAAGCTATCAAAGCACTAAAAAACAACATCGATATCATCATCCTACCAGCTGACAAGGGCTCCACCACAGTCATCTTGAACCGTATCGACTACATCACAGAGGCACAAAGTCAGCTATCCGACCACTCACAGAAGACCCAACTGAAGATCACAACACACAGATTAAATAGTTCCTACAACGTGAAGGTCCCCGGCAGAATCTCACCACCAACTCAATTCAACTTCTCTTTCCACAAAAACCTCAAACTCCCACACTGTATCTCCTCCCTAAAATCCACAAAGAAATTAGACCTCCGCCTGGCCGTCCGATTGTATCTGGTTGCGGCTCTCCAACTGAGAGAATTTCATCTCTGGTTGATTCACACCTACAACCCTTTGTAAAACAACTTCCCTCATTCATACAGGATACAAAACACTTCTTAGACAAAATTCACAAAATCAAAAATCTTCCATCGAACTGTTTTCTGGTCACTATTGATGTCACAGCACTCTACACTAACATCCCTCATGTGCATGGAATGTCAGCAATGGAGCATTTCTTAGATCGCAGACCTCCTGGGTCCAAACCTACCACTTCTTTCCTGGTGGAGCTGGCCAGGATGATCCTTCAATTTAACAACTTTCGTTTTTTAGACAAACACTACCTACAGATAAAGGGCACAGCTATGGGTACACGCATGGCTCCTTCATATGCAAATCTGTACATGGGACTACTAGAAGAACGCTTTCTACATTCTCAGCCCATCAAACCCTATCTATGGCTTCGCTACATCGACGACATTTTCATGATCTGGCCTCATTCCAAAGAATCCTTGGACGTCTTTCTAGATAATCTCAACAATTGCAGCCCCTTAAACTTCACCCACAACAAATCACATCATAGTCTTACCTTCCTTGATGTGAATCTGTTCCTTGAAAACAACCAAATTCGTACCACTGTACATATAAAACCCACCAATCATCAACAATACCTCCACTACCATAGCAGCCATCCTTCATACACAAAAAGGTCTCTACCATTCAGCCTTGCCACACGAGCCAAACGGATATGTTCAGAACCTGACGATTTAACTGAATATTGTAAACAACTCTCCACAGCTTTCCAAAGTAGAGGTTACCCCAAGCCTCTAATAGACAATCAAATCTCCAGAGCACTCTCCAGGGATGACTACGACCCTCCAAAAAAAGATGAAGACATCCCTCTCACAACCCAATACCATCCTGGTCTACAACGTATCAACACCATCCTTAAAAGTGGTTACAAATTCCTAACCAGTTCTACCCAGACCCAAAACCTTCTTAGTTCACCCCCAAGAGTCACTTTCAAACGGCCACCCAATCTCCACAATATTCTAGTCCATCCCAAACTTCCTGACCCCCAGAGAATCCGGGAAGAAAAACCGACTACCAAAGGTTCATACCCCTGCGGTAGCACCCGTTCAGCACATGTGGAATCCACCTACCAGCTACATCCTTCAACAGCAAAGTAACCAAATTGGAATACAAGATCCCTGGTTATTACAATTGCAAAACCAATAACTTGATATATCATCTACAGTGCAAATCATGGATGCAGAATATATAAGCCTCACTACAGGTTCTCTCAGACAGCGAATGAACAATCATCGTTTTGACACAAACCACAAAGATCCAGACAAGCCTGTACCCATCCATGCCGGTACCCACAACCAGGACTTTCAAACTTGCTACACCACCAAAATATTAAGAGCATTTCCCAAACAGTGCAACAGTTCCCAACTTAGACAGTGGGAACTGGCCCACCAATGGATTATTGAATCAAGATTACCGCCAGGCCTCAACAGAAGATAGTTTATTTACACAATATCATTTTTATTATCATTTTTTCCTTATCTATTATTATTTTTATTATTATTATCATCATCATCAGTTTTCTATAAATATTAACCATAGCCTAGGAATTTATCTTTACTCCCAAAAACAGTTGGCATAATGTGTTTCTAACGGTTTCTTTTTAAAATTCAAAATGGAGTAAACCATTGTGTGTGTCATTTGTACTGTCTTCTTTGTGTTTGATAAAGGCAACAATGCCGAAATATTATTTTATTTGTGTTAAAATGTGTGTGTGACTACTTCTACTATAGAAGACAGAATAAAGGAAGAAGATGTCACCTTTGTGCATTGGACTCTTCCCACATTTTTCCTCTTTCCCTAGGTGGGCTTTCTTCATCAAATTTAGTCTTAATAGTTTATTTTTCCTTTTTCTTTAGTTTTATCAATTTCCTTTATTATTAAAATAACTACTCACATAAGATAGGCACCAAGTTTAGGTTTTGAGGTTATTTTTAATTTATTTTATCCTCTAAAAAAGATGATTTAAAAATTTAAGGATATAATTCATAAACCTTAAAAGTTCTTAACAGCATATGTATAATATACTGTATATTCCAAACTTATTAAATACAATTTTATGAATTAAGACATGTCATTAAAATGTTTCATATTGTGATTTTCAAATTTGACATGCAAAACAAAAAACAATAAAGTTTTTAATATCCTTGAGTGCATATGGTCTGCATTACAGCCGCTAAGCTTGAGTAACTGTTTATTTGATATTGATGATGAAGCACCAACAGCTTTGGTTTTTGTTTGGAATAAAAACCAACATATATCTAGAAAATAAATAAAGTCCAACAACTGTATAGTTTAAAAGAAAATGGGACTAATAAACAATAATAAAATAAGGCTAAAATTGTAGCCGTTGTTGTTAAAGACTTGAACTTACTATTGTAAGAAGGCCGGAAACCACTGATGACACCAAATCTTTGCCAGCACGAGCACATACAATGGTGTTATGTGCACCTGATACTGCAGGTCCATGGTCCGCTGTCACCATTAAGCACATCTCAAAGAACTTGCAAACATAAGGAGGTAAGCAACGTTGGAACCATAGAAGAGAGATTACACCTCCAATACCAAGATCATTTTTCAGAATCTGAAATACATAATTAACTCAGTAATTCTTTAAATTAAAAGGCCCAATAGCTGAAAACTATAAAAGTATGAGTAAATATTTTGGGGTTATTACAGTCAGCATCTGGGTTTATTAAGGTGTTTCTATTCAAAGTATAATATTGAGTCACAAATGTAATTCAAGTTGTTTATTGACTATAATTTTAAGTACATCCCCAGTAGAGGAAGAACATTAAATTCGTCAAAAAATCAGGCAAAACCATAGTGTTTTAGTTGCGTACCAGGTAAACAATGCATAATACATTATAACAATCAATCAAATATTATTAAATTAAGAGCTAAGAGAAGACTTAAATTATGTTTAACAAAAATAAATTATTGTATAATACATTTAATCATATTTTAACTAGCTACTATAGTATATTGACTATATTCTGAAAAGGAATAAAGAATATTTAAAGACACTGACTGAAACATCATCTAAGTTTAGGGGATACACTTACTTTTATATTTTAAAAAATATTTTGCAAGTATAAAAAGATCTTTTATATATAAAATTCTCGTGTCACAATGTTCGTTCCCGTACTCCTCCGAAACGGCTTGACCGATTCTCATGAAATTTTGTGAGCATATTGAGTAGGTCTGAGAATCGGCCAACATCTATTTTTCATACCCCTTAGTGATAAGGGTTGTCCACCCTTAACATTTTTCTAT
Source organism: Timema poppense (assembly GCA_902141375.1). Lineage (NCBI taxonomy): Eukaryota > Metazoa > Arthropoda > Insecta > Phasmatodea > Timematidae > Timema > Timema poppense. The sequence goes on along the minus strand of CABFOV010003234.1, from coordinate 47,059 downwards.
AATTTTTAGACATTTTTTTAATATCTTTATTTTTTTTATTATGTCGCATTAAAAAATACATACAACCCTAAATTTTTACCCTTTTATCACCAACCCCTATTTTTTAATAGCCATTTTAGTAATTTAATCATTTTTCATCCCCGGTCGATAACTGATCAATCGTCATGTGCCAATTCAATTCAAACGTATTCAGTTTCCGATTAGATTGGCATTTGCAATGACTATCAACAAATCCCAAGGTCAAACGATGTCTATTTGTGGCTTAGATTTGAGAACACCATGTTTTTCACACGGACAATTATACGTGGCATGCTCTCGAGTGGGTAAACCATCCAGTTTGTTTGTGTTAGCTAAAGATGGACTAACAAAAAATATTGTTCACGCTATGGCATTAAGAGATTGATATTGTTTGTTAGTGTTACTGTCGTAATTGATTAATTAATGATATATAATTTTAAGGAATAAATTATAATAACTTAAAAATAATGTTTGCCTTTTGTTATTTTTATATTCCCTCATCGTTCACAGCGCTCCATGCCTATTTCACGCATATACCACATTCTTACACACTTACAATAAGTAAGCTATTTTTTGTCTACACTAGAAATTACTTAAAAATTATTTATATGGCAAAACAACGTTTGCCGGGTCAGCTAGTATATAAATAGTTTCTGAACACAAGAGTTTAAAATATATATATATATATGTCAGTGATATCCACAAAATCACTAGAACTGGAGATACAATTAATAGCTTACACAGAGTTAGGCTCTTCTAGTTCATGTTTAAAAAATCACTGAAAAAATTTATAATATTCAGTAACTTTAAAATCTTCCTCCAATAACAAATCCCCTTCTTTTTATTTTCTAAGTTTTCCAGATGTGTATCAACCTTGAATCAATATTTTACATACCGATAGATTTTCTTTCTTACCTAAATGTTATGTTCAGTAATCAAAATATAGACATGGAATTACGATATAGGTAGGGGTGTGTGAATGGGGTTTTTTTTCACAAATATTTTCAAATCAAATAGTGAAAGCTTTGTATAAAATACCAATATTTTTGAATATGAATGGTTAGTAAAATCGCAGTTCAACTTTGTATTTCTTTCAACCTACTTTCAACCAACTAAAACTTTGGAAAAATGATCTTATCTATCTATCCTCTTCACAGTTTAACCCATATTATGAAAAAATACTGGACGTTCATTAAGAGTTTCACTCACCTCGACACCATCATATAAATATTAAGACATAACTTAAGTATTTATGATTGTTTTGCATTATCAATGCATAAGTAAGTTTTGAATAAAAATTAATGAACAAGTCTTTGGCCTGTCAATTTTTTATTTATTTTTCCACTCAGCCCTCCTGTAAATAAGTTTGCACATCCCAAGCAAGCTTGGGTTTTTCATGCGAGTCAAACTCGAGCGGAGTATTTCTTAAAGCTCTAGAGTTCTAAGACCAAATCAAGGATTGAAGCCCAAGTTTTATTATTATGTATTCATAAGTAAGTAAATATAAAAGGACAATAAGGACATATAATTATATAAGTTACTCTATTCAATACAAAAATCTTGACTTCATGGTGCTGGGTGGATGAGTGCTGATAAAGATCAAATCAATCAAATTAAATAGCAAAGTGTAAATTTCTGAAATAAAATGCATATAAATAGTAAAATTGTGTACATCAAACTAGATCTATTTTATTTATTTAAAGTTGACTTGATTATTAATAAAAATTGTTTCTTATATTATGGATGCTTAGGAAATACTAATCGTTAATGTTTATGTCAAAAGCATCACAACTTACATCACTGATGGGCATGCCAGCATAGTTCACCTCCTGACCTCTTTCATCACAAATACTTGTCATGAAGGATGCTGGCTTCCTGATAAGACCGAGTTCCTTGAATGTAAAACAATAAGTGTGTGTTAGTTAATTCAGTCAATTTGCCCAGAAATCATTTTTTAAGCAAAGTTGTTTATAAGTATATTCAAAGGGTTGTTAATATATAAATGAAACCCTTAAAAATGTATCTTTGAAGCTCTCTCACTTGCTGAAACTAACAAATAACTATTGATAAACAGCATAGCCCCCAAATTACGAGAATGGATGAATTTCCAACCTATCGATATCCCACCCACTCCTATTAAATATGTTTATTCCTGTGAACTTATCAATATTATTACATAGTTAGAGACCTTCAATCAACTCCGTCATTTTCTTAAGGTCTCAAGAATGTTTACTCTTATATTACCAAGAAGTGTGATGGTTATTTCACTTGTCTCTAAATCTAATTACATACATGCCATCATTTTAGCAATTACAGTTAACATATTGTGTACCATCAGTTTACCAGTTTACCCTGAAAGGTAGCAAGATTACCTTGCTTGGTACAACTATGGTGTAGCTTAGTTCTTAGGACCATAGTGCAATCAGTTAAAATAAGACTGCACTCCTTCAGAATAAATTAAGTAAACATCTTTTTAGTTTGAGAGAGAGAAAAATACAAATCTGGGATTTATAAAATGGCCCTGTTTAGGTTTATTGGCGAGTTTTAAATATGAAGACTAACTACTCCTACCCAACAGATTTGATAATGCCTAGTATGTTACATAGACTGATAAAAATGGATGGCCAACTAAAAATTATCAATCCCTAAAAAATAATTTAAAAAGCCCGCTTTATACTACTATTAGAATTACTTTAAGTTTGTATTACATCTATTCTGCACATAAACAAACAATATGTAAGCACTACAGTAGGTTTGAAGCATTAAATCTATTTGGTAAAAATTAAACAAGTAAATATTTTAAATTACCCTGGCCCATGAATAGTCCATAGGTACTGTCGGGGGTGGAACTTCAGGAGCAGGCACAATATCATCATTTTGAACTAAATATTCATAGACCTCTTGAATGAGATCACCCAGTGTGTCAAATGACTGTGGAACATGAGCACCCGCTTCCTTTAAAGCTTTATTCTTAGCTATTGCAGTTTCTCTATCCGAATTGGCACATGACCCAGCATGACCAAATTGAACTTCTGAAGTAAACATTGCTGCAAGGAACAAATTAATTGCTTAGTAGAGACTGTTCACCAAGCAATATAAGTCAATTTGAAATAGTACAACACAATTTTTTTTTAAATATAACTGTAACTATATAGTTTAAAAACCAATACCTTATTGTGAAAAAACATTAATAACTATGAGGTGCAAAAAATTACACTACAATCGACATAGCTAAAATATAGGGGTCTGCAAGCTTGGGTTTTTCATGCGAGTCAAACTCGAGCGGAGTATTTCTTAAAGCTCTAGAGTTCTAGTTGAGTATATTCATAATTTTAAAATGTTAAAAAGTGTATATTTGTTTATTTTAGTAAAATAGTAGGCCCATATTTAAAATGTAATCAGTCAAAACAAACATAAAATGCAAATATTACATCTTTAAAGTTTGAGATTTTAAAAATACATTAAAACAAAACATGTTCTTAAAATAGGAATGTCACTTATTTTTATAAAAAGGAAGATAATTTTGAAGAAAAAAAGGTTTGGAAATGGAAATAAGCCTATCGGTTTTTAAGTTAGAAATAACACATTTAAAAATAAGAACACACTCACTACTAAAATATAATATATAAAAAGTAATTAAAATAGTTTCGACACTCATGTCTTAAAGGACATTAAAATTACACTAACAATAATAATAATAGTTAATAGAAGTAATAATTGCCTGATGGCTTGGAAATGTATAATAAGAGTGTAGAAACACTGTACAATAATGTAAAGGAAGGCGACCTATAAGGATAGTTAAGTTAGGCCTAGATAGGAACAAACACACACCTCTCTTCACATTTCCCAATTATTCAAAACTCCAGTTGTTTTAATTTTTTGGAAATATTCCTTTTCCATATGAAAAGCAAATATTTTAGAAAATTCCCAACAATGTGCAACTGTGAAAAGTGTGAGGAAAAATGAAGAGAGAAGTGTGTTTGTTTCGTTCTACACCTAACTAAACTATCCTTTAAGTTAGGCTTTCTTCACTATAATTTATTTTACATTATTGTACTGTTTCTCTTGTCTTATTAAAAAAAAGGTTAATAAAATTTACGTTTTAATAATCCTAATATTTCCCCAAAGTTGCTTTCGTAACTTAATTTACCCTACAAAAAATATAAGATTTTAACACAATTAGAAATTTGAAGTGTTTCATATTTTGTTTGTTATTCCTTAGTGTAATCATGTATTATTATGTCTTCTGTTCCAATTACATTCCTCTATGGCAGTTGCAAATGCGCGTTGTATGGGCTCTTGGGAGAAATTTTCTTATTGAGAAATGTATTTCAACTCAATTTCTAATAATTTGTTGCTTATAAAAAATGATATTTATACTATAAAATGAAAAATAAGACAATTGAAGTAATATTTCTAATAAACAAAAAAAGATATTACCTGCTTTTTTTTTTAATGTGTTAAGTCTGGTAAAATATGTATTGCAATAATTATGACCAACAGTGATTTCAGACAAGATAACTAACATAACTCTATAACTAAATAGTAACTAAGGTAATGCTAGTTATGTATCTAAACATATTAATAAATACAAGTTTTAAATGTCTGAAGTTTGAGAACATTCAATATAAGATATTCTCGAAGTTAAATTTTATTTCATAAAGGGACCAGGTAAAAACAGTAAAAATAATTATTATTCAATTATTTAGTAATCTATTTAGCAATTTTTATTTTTATTGCTTTGTCATGGAAATACAAGTACACAACTTCAATCAAGGATAATTCAAAATGGACAACAATATTGGATAAGTTTAACGGTCGAAAGTAGTTTTGAAACGCTATTATGTTATTAATGTGAAAATTGACATCAATTCTAACAATTTGTTAAGTAACCGAATGATTTATAAGTGAAAATGCAAATATCATTTAAATTAAACAGCCTATATTTATTCATTGGTTTTAAAAATCGATTATTACGTACAAGTGGAAGCTCGAAAATGATGAGTCTACAAAACTTTCACCCTCGATCTCGAGCTTAAATTATGAGAGCTCAGGTCGAAATCCTAGTATTCAGAGCCCTACTAAAATAATAATATGTATATACCTGCACAAGTTCCAATACACCAAGCTACCAAAGGCTTTGTAAGAATATTATTTTGTAGAGCTTCACAGACTTCATATTCTTCAACACCACCCACTTCACCAAGGAGAACAATCATTTTAACCTAAAAGAAAATTCTTGTATGACTATGTTAAAAGTATTTACAATACACCAATACCCCTTTTCTAACAAAATATTTAATACATATATACATATAACTATTTGCACAAAGATTTGTTTTAAATGTATGGGAAAAAAAATTAACACTTAAATTTTTATATTTTTCTCTTTCCATAGTGCCCCTGAAAGGGGTTTAAGCCTTGACCCTTCAATCAGTCAATAAGGTTAGTGCCAAGCTAAATCTGCGAGTGGCATTTAATAATGAAAACTGTGTTGATATATATTCAATATAAGGTAACAAAATTGTTCCCCAAAATAGTGTGTAAAACATCTCTATCGGAACACAATAATATCCTGATCCAGGTCTATATAAAAAAAATGTATCAAAGATTGTTACAAAATTCCAACTAGTTCACTTAAGAACAAAATAAGGTCGGTTCCTAAAAAAATAAAGGTTAGAAAGGGCAACATAAAATTATTCTTCGCACAAGGCCACACAACCCTGACAAACCAAAGGTTTTCCCCTGAATTAAAGGTGTATGGGTGTGATTTTAGTGTATAACTGGGCAATCAAAAGTGATCTGGATATTTTAAGCTATTCGAAGAGGTAACACTTCACATTAGTAAATTAAGCCTGTAGTAATGCTGATGTCATTCCACTAGTCAACACATTAAAGAGAGGTAATAAGAATCACTTCCATTAATATATGTTTAAAAAAAACATTTAAAGACTTGATTTTTTTTCACTGGACAAATTCATTTATTTATTGACGGGTAAACACCCTATATAATATTAACAGCTTTGGAGCCATGGTATAAAACAAGACTATTGGATAAACTACTATAGTTGAGATTGGTAAACAATCTCATTTAATAACAGTCTAGCCCATATTTCAAAACATGATCCTTGGTGTGTTTTCAATGAGACTATGCTTCAACTATCAATCAGTTGGGATAGTACTAAAATCAACCTCTGGAATCTATTTCATGGAATGATGGACAAAGGAAAAGGAGAGTGCAGTACAGATGCAATAGAAACTACTGTTACATGTAATTATTAGAGCTTTCATGATTAAAAGCACACATTTCCAAACAAATTATATTTATTATTAAGTAGCTTAAGCTTGTAAATACTACATGAATAAACTAGCCATGGATGATGATAACTAAGATATTTATAAATTATCTCATAACTAAGATATTTATAAATTATCTCAAAGGATGAAGTTTGAGGCAAATATGAAATCCATTGCGTTTTGGAAAGAAGACTAAATTCCCTCATATGAAAGGAATTCCATGGTGGTTCAGTGACCCAAGAAAACCGGTTTTTATTTTTCTGGCTTTATTTGACCAACGAAGATAGCTTAGATCCCAATTTGTACTAGTTATTAAAATATAATCATGATTCCAAAGCATGAGCAATTAAATTCTATAGTTTGTAACTGATTTTATTGTAATAAACCTCTAGTGCTAGGGTTTGTGCTTTTAACCCTTCTGTATTTTGTAAAGAATGTTTGATTTTGTGTTGTGAAATGTGCGTGACAAATAAAATAGGTAGTAAAACTAATATTTCCTCAGGACTCAAGTGATGTTTTAATATTTCGTAAGCATTTCAAATAATTGTGTGCTAAAAAATCTGTTCAGCTAAGAGTATAAAAAAAGGTCTAATATACCCAAAAAATTCTTAGAACCACCCTACATGGAATATAAGTAGCCATAAACACAAATATATGAAATATTTTAATAAGAATTTAAAAAATATTAACAAACGGAATTAGGCATCAATGTAGTCGCTCAAAAAATACCTAATACTTACTTCAGGATCTGCTTGGTATCTTAATAAGTGATCCATGAAAGTAGTGCCAGGATACCTATCACCTCCGATTGCAACGCCTTCAAGAACACCATTTGTTGACTTTGAAATAATGTTGTTCAATTCATTTGACATCCCACCAGATCTCGAGACATAAGCAACACTGAAAAATAAAAGTAAAAATGCCAAAGGTTCATCTAAGTCTAACTTTAACCAAAGAATAAACAGGCATAAAATGGACCAATTAGACTAAGACATTAGTAGATCTTTTCAGTTTTGGGCTTGAATTTGGAGCACTAATCACTTAACTATAGCTGATAATTAGTTGAACAATTTGTGATACTTAAACAGGAGGTGGGAGACACCAACATACCAAATGGTATAGTGGAACAAATTAAATTTGTTGGTTAACCAGTGTTGTAAATGTATAAAAAGCGAATTTAAATTCCCCAAATAAACTTAAAAAAGGTCTTACATTGATTAAGGGTGTCGAATAAATGTAATGATAACTGTATTCAGTCAAAATATACCATAAAATAAAGTTTATTTAAAGGTACAATAAGAATATTAATATATTATTCTAAAATTTTTGTAGCATCAAGAAATGTCACTCCCATGGTTGGTAGTAATGTTTACAATAGATATTTATTTATTTTTATACTTTGGTATAATACAATACTGCAACATTCATGACTGAGAAATAGATTTTTAGCAGTTCATGTACTTGAAAAACATTTCATTATTTGGTAGTAGCATTTTAATCTTATGGTTGGTGCAAGTATTACTGCATATTTTGGGACGTATACAAAAAAATTAGACATATTTTTTTATAGAAATAATCATTTTCAAATTTTAAACATAGCTAAAACATTACCTGCCGGGGCGGTAAAGCTTTGAATGTAAAATGTTGTCCATCATTCCTCCAGTGTTCCCGATTTTGAAGCACCCAGGTTTAATACCACCAACTGTTGCAGGTCCAATGATTGTAACCCTTTTCTCCTCAGCCATGAGAATGAGTTTCCTAGTCATATTTTCAGGGATACCTTCAGCAATTATAGCAATTGTACGGATCTAAAAAAAAGTAGTAAGGGTTTGATTTTATTTTAACACATTATATTTACTAACATTAGTTATACTTTTAAAAATTATTTTTATTGTTAAAAAATAACAGATATTTTGCTAGTAATAAAATAATCAATAATAGACTATTGAATGGGGCATTATAGAAAATATTATAAATTTGCAGATAATACTGGTTATTACAATTACAATAAGATTTAACATTGCTACAGTAGCTTAGATTTCCTCTTTGTTTGCAAGTGAGTACATATAACTTCAAATGAAAGGTTTGGATATGTTAGGGCACACCTTAAAACACCCTTTAAGTCACAAATGAATAAACTATACAATAATCCATCTCTCGTAATATGCTACTAAATAAAAGTTGTTCAAATTTATATTATAAATCTAACACAATTTTATTAAATTTATTTTATCTTATTCATATCAATCATATTTGATAGTGGTGAGTAAATACTAATTAAATTAAATTGGCAATAAAACAGTTAAAATATTACCTGTGGGTATTTCATAGCTTCAATGGTACTTTCATATGCTGAGCGTAAAGATGCAAAGTTCACAAGAACATCAGCATGTCTATTTTTTGTAATAGCATCCTCCATACTCTTGAATACTATAGTAAAAATAATAAAATATTTGATTATTATTTCATAAATTTAAATTAGTTCTTAGTTCAATGAAATATATAAATTATTAGTATGCAATTGGGAAATAAAAAGTAATAATTGCCCAATTGTTTAGAAATATATAAAAAATAATGTTGAAACATTGTAAATTATGTATCTGATATGAAAGGAAGGCAGCCACTAAAAGGATTGTTGCTGGGTAAGGACTTGATTGATAAAATAAATTTCTTTCTACAGTTTTTCATATTTTATTTGTACTCTAATCACTCTAAATGATACACATAAATTTTAATTTTTGGAAATAGTCTCTAATCATATTAATAAAAACACAGAGAGGAAAATTGGCGCTATATTTGAAAAAGTTGGAGAATAAATTTTAGATAGTAAAAAAAAAAAAAAA
>CABFOV010003234.1:8981-35827 GCA_902141375.1 Timema poppense | reverse complement strand
ATATGTATAATTTGCATCAAGCACCAACAATTTTGGGGGGGGAGGGGGGGGGGCAAAAAGTTGGAGAGAAATTATATTTGAGGATAAGCAAACAAAAAAGATTGAATACCATTGCACTAAACGAAAACTTAGAAAATATTACGAATTACATGAAAAGTTCACTTTTACTTTGTACAGAATGATAGCAAGCAATTAAATACCTGGAAGCAGTATTTCCTTGTGACCCCAGTAAAACTTTTGCTTATGATCTCCAGTGAAAGGGTAAATCATTGCTACGACAGATGGTTCAGTTCGCCGACATACAAAGTCAAAATCCAACATACCCTGAAAATTTTGGATATATAAATCTAAGCAAAAATATATCTATATATATAAATATATATATTTAAAAAATATATTTTCACTTTTTTGTTTAGAGTCAAACAGTATCATCATTAATCTTGGGGGCACTTAAAGCATGTGGGAGTGATTAAAGTTAGGGAGACAATTTATGGTGATCTGCAAATTCATACAACAGTTTTTGCAATAACACCTTTGCCATATTGTGTTATAACCTCGTTATAAAAAATAGAGTCCCCTTGTTAAAAAAAACATTAATTTTCTTTATAAATAATAAGTATATACAGGTTGTTACAAGATTAAACAGCCAAACTTTGGGAAGTGATATGGAATCGAAAACTAAGTAAACCTGTCCTTTGCAGATTAGCTTGTTTTCACTTCCTTTTAGAGAAAACCACAAAAAACTAAATGCAAACACATTTTTCTGCATAAAAAGTGAAATAACACAAAACATATTTATAAAAAACACCTTGGTAAAAAAAGTTGTGCAGCATTAAATTGTCACTAAAATTACACCTAATTTTTTTCCAATCATTTGTTTAGTTTAAGAGGAATACGGTATGAACGTCATCAAAAAACCACAATATTTGGCTAAAACCATGATATAAATTCAAAAAGATAGGTTAAAGAATTTCTTCAAAAATCGTGCACCTAACTTGGGTGTGGAAAGGTGTGTAGAATTTTTTTAACAATTATTTTTATGACCCTATACAAGACATTTCTTTGAATATAAAAATAATCTGGTTTCAACTCGATGGCTATCCTCCTCACTAAAGCTGAGGTCCTCGAAAGTTGCTTAGTAAACATTTTACTGGAAGATATATCAGTCGTGCTGCACCTGTGGCTTGGCCTCCCTCCACCTTTACCTGATTTAACACCATTAGGTGATGTTGTATGGGGTGTTTTCAAGCAAAAGTGTATTAAATTCCTGTTAATGATCTTCAGTCATTAAAACCAAGGATAGTGCATGAAAGTGAAGAAACTACAAATGCGCATCATCAGTCACTAATACTGTCAATGAGGAGTGCAGTGCTTGTCTCCAGGCTGGAGGAAATCACTTTGAAGACAATAAATTAAATACTCTATTTAATACCTATATTTTTATGTTGTTTGGTTATTTTTTTTATCTTCAAAAGTAAGAGAAAATAAGCTTATCTACAAAATCAATTGAGTTAGTTTTTAGGTTCCCTACCACTTTCCAAAGTTTGGGTGTTTGATCCAGGAACACCCTTAAGAGTTTTGATATTTTGATTCAAATATCAAAAGTTATAAGTATATAAAATAATATTTTTTTAGAAATCAAGATAATAAAAAATTGTAAATACTATAACAATATTTAGTTAAGTATTTTTTTGTATCATATAACAAATGTTGCTTCAATTGAAGAAATAATTATATAAAGATGGCTGTCAGGAACTGAGTTGTGTTCATAGCAATTTAATAGCTATAAAATAAAAATTACTGAAATCTAAAAATGTGTTGGCTTATTTATTAAATTTTGCAATATCACATTACTAACTTTTCAGATTATACCAACTCCTCCCTGATTCTTTTCGAATACCAAAGTTTGTTTGTTTCCTAGTCTGCTGGGCACCTTGTGTTAAATTAGGCAGTTTAATGTATCAGAAATTACCTGAACCGCTCGAGTCTGCATGCCCCAAACAATTGCCTTGGTTTTTTTTGCGAACAACATGGATGGAGAAGCTTGTTCTAAACCTATGTCTTCTTTTACCCTTTGATTGGCTATATGTGCTGCTTCTTTAATAATAGAGGATGTAAGAGAAGAAGAGCTAGTTGAACTTTTTCTTGACTGCTGTGGGCTATCCTATAGAACAGATATATTTTAAAAACAACAAAATGGACTTGGTGATGAAATGATACAATACATAATTTTAAGTGTGTGTGTATACTGATTCTTGCTAGCTAATCCCGACTATCAGCATATTAACACCAATGGGGTGGAGATAAGGTTGAATTATTTAGGAAATGTACTCACATATACATGGAAGTGTGAAGAACTATTTAGACCTACTTTGATGGTTAAATGGTCCAAGATGTCACCCCTGCAATAGAGTGAACTGCGGATGACTGGGATATTGGGGTCTGAATCTCTGTCGGTTGTACCGAGGGTGTTTTTCCTAAATGGTTTTCCAGCCTCCTTCCATATAATTGTGGGCACACTTCCACTAAATTCATCCTTACTCAACCCTAGATTATTTGATTAATTAGTACATATGTGAATAACCCATAAGGGAAGTGAGACATGGCACCCAGTAATCAATTTAGGAAAAAAATCTCTAATTATATTTGGATCCAACTTCCTGGTTACCAGCAAACCAGACCAAAATGAGTGAAACACCAATGAATTTAAAATTATTTTGACTAATAATAATAATAATAATATATTATTATTATTATTATTATTATTATTATTACTAACACAGTGTCTTACTACTCATTCAGGTTATACACACTTACACTAATGTGTGATGGTAGGGTGATTGTGAGATGAAATGGAGGACCTACAGTTTAACTTGAGATCTGAACCATGGTGGAGGTCTGGCATTCCCCACATTTACAAGTTGTGATTAATACAAGTCTTGTCAGAGATGAAGGAAGGGTTTGGCAATCAGATAAATCTGTGCCGGGACTGAGGATTGAGCTCCAGACTCCTAACACATAAGTCTGACACGTTACCCCTAGACCGCCAGGTCACCCTGAATTTAATTAAAGTCTTTTAAATTATAATTAATATACAGCAATGACCATCAAATTAATTAAACACTGTATATTCAACTAAACAAACATGTTTCTATAGTCCAAGTCATTTTTTTTTCATATATGCATGAATTTAACATGTGGAACAGTAAAAAAAAAAATGTTTCAAAGTATAATGACATCAGTAGTGTTTACTATAAATGAGTATAAGTGTTTTTGGGCAGTTACTCAATTTTAATTAAGCTTTGCTTATGGTAAATTCATTATTTTGATTCTCATAAATAAAGTATAGAAACAAATAGTTCAATTATTCAGTCTCTAAAGTAAATACCTTTATGAGTTGAAGGGTAATGATAGGTACCTTGCTTTGACCTCCAGGCAGAAGGAAATTAGCAGTGGCAAACTCTACCTCTGTTTCTTTAGGTATGGGTTTTTTTCCAAGAGCCATTCCCACTATGGAAGTCATGTGTGTTTCAGGTCCAAACACATACAAAGGAATAAGGAGATTTTTACCAACCTCCCGCATTACTCTGTGAAACAAGTCAATGTTTATAATAACAAAATACTTCATTTGTAATGCAATAATGAATAATCATAGTAAAAAATGTTTCACTTGTAAAGCAAAACTAATGTTTTGTAAATAATATTGGTTACATCTTAAATTACTTCATTGAAGGTATTTAAGGCCCTTTCAAACAAAGTAGCCAATATCTAACAAACCTGTTTAAATATGTATCAGCGTTCAGAATAATCCTTGCTAACACCCACTGAACAATGATAAATGATAAATTGTAACCTTGATTAAAATTTGAGAAATTCAAGTAATATTAAAGTTATTAAAACAGTTTCAAATTTCAAATACAATAGGGGTATGTCTGCATCTCGAAATTTTTCATGAAGATCTCTAGTAACAAGTCGATCTGGAGCAAGCGTTACATGATGCTTCAAAGTATAAAGCTGATCTCGAACGAGCTTTTCATAACGCTCCGGATTATAGTTAATAAAATTCATAAAGCTCTGGAGTAGAGTTGATCTCAAGCGAGCTTTTTCATAAAGCTTCCAAGTATTGAGTTGAGTTTATTTGATTAATGGAACTTAGTTTTGGTTTATGCCAAAACCAGTTGAACATTTTTCAAATATACAAGATCTTATCAAAGGTTTTATGAATTAAATTAACAAGTTTCTTAAAACTTGCAATAAATTCCAACAAACTGAAAACATTGGTATAAAATATTAAGGCACAAACAAATTTATTGAGGGGTAAGATTGTTGCAAGAGAGAAAAGTTAACATAGAAGCCACTGAGTAGTTATTCAGTATATTTTATTTACACAATCAAGAACTAAGTAAACTAAAACAAATAATGAAATAAAGAGTATTACAATCATGGGGTTAAAAATTAACAACAATAATACTAAGCAATATGCATATCTTACCTTAGACCTTCTTGATAGTTTGGGCCAGCTCTCCTAACAAAAATAGAGATGTTATAATCAACCAATTTAGGTTGGAACTCCTGTAATGCGGTCACAATACCCTTAAAAGTTGATGCTACATTTGTGAAGTTTGCGATGCCTCCCCCAATGATCAACACCTGAAATGTATTTATACTTTAAAATACCTTTTATTTCTAAGCAAAAAATACCCAAACAACCAAATAATTTGAATACAAATCAGGTAATAGTAATTTAGTTTAGAATAACACCTAGCTCTTAGCATTAAAACCAGAATTTTGGTATTTCTGTATAATGATCTACAAATAAGATATTTAAAATGATACTGTATTCAAGCTCATTCTAAACTTATTATTTTAAGGTACCTCTGACATAGGCTACAGATTTTATCTTCCATTGAAATAACCATAAAATCTAATGCTTTCAGATTTTATTTTTTTGGCGTGGAAAAGTGGAACCATTTCTGGAAAATGTCATCCACTATAAAATTGATTAGAGCCCTAAGCCAGGCAGCTGAGCTATAATAATAGTTTACATATAGTGTTCACTAAGCAAGAACAAAAGTGTGTTTTAAAGACAGATCAATGATTGTATCATATGTATCTATAAAATGGTTTTACCTTTCCTTTAGGGTGCTTCTCTTGAGTCATGAGACAAAGTATTGTCTTAGCATATTCATAGGTTTGTTGCTCTGTGGGCGCACCACTGTATTCACCATAATTGGCCAGTTCTGAGGCCCCTCCCATATCACATATAGTGTCACTGTAAATGACAGAAGATCCTCCACCAGCAACCATAGTCCAGATACGGCCAGATTTGTTCAATATGGTGAGCTAAAAGTAAATACTCTAATGTTTAAATTCAACAACAAAATATATATATATATATATATAAATTGTCTAATTCAACTATTGGTCAAAAATGTGACTAATCCGCGAACTTCCAGAAACTAGTTTTATTTTTTTTATCTGTCCAGTGTTTGTTTATAACATCACTTAGCATTTTGAAGTAAGGAATAAATCAAAATTACTTACCTTTATTTTCTTACAATTTACGTTTTATCAACATTTTGGCCTAAGGCTTAGCCCAAATCTGTATAATTATTCCCACTAAAACTAATAATTAATTAAAATGTTTAATTAGATTAAGTACTGCTAAGAAGATAAAACAATATTACAGACATGTATTTCACCAATATATAGAGTGATAATCATCAGTCCAGTTATGATTTTCAGCAACAACATTAATTAAACTGAATACAAAAGTTAAATGTGAAATTTGATGTGTTTGTGCCAAAGTGAGACCGAAAATATATTTTTTTGCAATGCATCTTTCTGTCTGTTTGAGTTGTATGCATATGTACTAATTACACTAATATCTAAGGGTAGTATATCCAAATTTGTGTAGAGGGAGAGTGGAAAGTAATTTAGGATAGTCCAATCTCAGTAAACAAGAGTGGGATTAAAACTCAGTTATTCCCATCATCAGTGGTCTAGTCAATTGAGAGACTGACACCTTAAGAGTCTCTTTTGACCCACTTCAATGGGTTTGGTAGAAATATTATGTTAAAAATGACCCCTGAACACAGAAATTGAGGCCATGCCATTCAACTTAGTGAGACAATACTTTTATCTCCGGACAACCCAAGTTGGCCCCATGCTTATAATATAACCCTCAATGGTTTGTGATAGTTTATGATGGATGCGCAAATTAATCAGATATCAGAAAATACAACTTACGAACAGCTTTTTGTAACAGCAATTTGTCCCACTATAATTATACACAGGTTGTGTTTATGGACACGTTTAAAAATATTTATGATCCAAATCAAACAATTTTAATATATGTGGATATATCTCTATAAGGAAAACCTCTTTTCACTTTATGAGATAATTGTATTATATTTGGAAGAAGGTATAGGAAAGGTGGATAGAAACATACAAAAGGTACAAAGACAATATGGCGTTTGCAATGAAAAGAAGAACACAGTTCACACTTTACATTGCTGCCATTGGACAAAGAGATAATGGTTGCCTCCCTTTTGTGTTTTGTTTTTAGTTTCCTCTTTTAGGAAGTTGCGTTGAGCATTTCACACTCCTCCCTGATGAGCTATGATAGAATGAAACCTAGGTCGGGGGATTAGGCGGTGACGATCGATTTTCTTTAAGAAGCAACCATTAGCTCTTTGTCCAATAGCAGCAATGTAAAGTGTGAACTGTGCATTTCTTTTCATTGTAAAAGCCATATTGTGTTCGTTCCTTTTAAATGTTTCTATCCATCTTTCCTATACCTTCTTCCAAATATAATATGTGGGTATGTAATTTAGTTATTTTCTTTAGCTAATTTTTTTAATGAAAATTATTTAGCTATGGGTTTAAACATTTACCTAATCATTAATAGCAAAGATGTAAAATAAGGATAAAGCTTTAATGGTTTCCAATGGAGTTTAAACAGCAATTTTTTTTAGCACCGCGTCTTAGTACCTGTTAAGGTTATACGCAAATGTACTAATTACACTATTAGTTTTAGGGATTAGGAAGAATATATTTAGAAGTCTTCCTGAATTTGCATGGAGGGAGAGTGGAAAACCATTTTAGAAAAACTACCCTCAGTACACCCAACCGAGATTCAACCCCCAACCCCCCACCCCCCATCATCTGCAGTCTATCTTACAACGAAAGTAGTGTGTTAGACCCGCAAAGCAGGTAGTAGCAGTTTTAAAAATTAATAAATAAGAAAATACGTTTTAAAATAATAAAATTTAACCTTTAATGATGCACCACTTTTTGCATCTAGGTCAGCAATATAAGCTTCTTCTGGGAATGCATCCCTTCCAAAAGGTGGCGGGTACTCAATCTCCCCCCACTTTTGCCGACATATGAAGTCTGCTGTAGAATCCAATTTCACAGCTAGATCCAAAATGTAGATTTGTTCATTCTTCACTACAAGTGGATTGATCTCCAAATAAGTGAAATATAAATCTACATAAAAGCCATGAAGATTGTAAATGAATTTAGCAAGCAACCTGGAAAAAGAGAAACATTTATTTTTCTAATCAATATTACAAACATATTATCAGTGAAAAACTAACAAAAAAATATAATTATAATAATTGACTATTTTAGTAAAATAGTATCTACTTTAAAAATAATTCAAATTTTCTGGTATAAGAATAAAGTTTATTTTTGATCATAATGTCCAATGGATTGGTTTAAATATAATTATGGTACTATTAGTATATTACACCAAATTTGTTTTTAGTGATATAAACATACCATTACTTAATATCCACTATTTAAAGACAGATAATTAATTTGAATTATAAGCAAATACACTTGCACCTGAATGGGAAAAGATTGGTGGAACAAACTAGTCTTGTCCTGAATCTGAACTCTGGTCTTCCTGATCAGAGCCAAACACACTTAGCTTAGGGTAAGGGTAGAGAAATCTAGGTATATGTTCTACAAGGACACAGTTTTATAATTTGTGTATTACAGTGTGATTCTATTCCAGTGACTGGTTCAACATGAACCTTTTTTAATGTTTGAAAGAAATTATAAATGTATTCTTATTGACTCACATCCATGTTCACACAATTTCAGGCGTCAACAGTGTAGTTGACTGGATTGTCGGCGACAAATGAGTCAAGTTCAATCTCAATCGAGTGCACTGGGGATGGTTTTCAAGTTTTCAACATGTGATCTATCACTAGTTTGTCCACTCTTGCTATGCTAATATATATAAGCAGTGCATTAAAACCTTTCTTATATGTACACCTTACATTAGGTGGTTAAGAACCTGTGTATTCAATATAATAACCAAAACAATTCTTATTCTTCAAATGCTCATTACAAACCACTTACCCAATATGATTTTATATCAAAGTTTTTTTGAGAGAAATTTGACACTATCTTTTAATTGTTCTAATTGTTGTAATAATACTAGACCACTATTTAAGTGTCGCTAAAAACATTCATTGAATTTGAAAATCAAACATGAGATTGTAATTCATCTACGTCAAAGGAGCCAAAAAAGGCATAAGGTGACAATCTTCTTGTAGGAGTACTTTTATAACTAGCTATTTTAATATTTTTAAAATGGGAAATCTTTTGGTGGGGATATTGTTGTTTACACATGAACGTTAACTGATCAATTATGCTTTAGTCGCATAAAAATCTTTTATGAATGACAACATTTTATCAATTATGTACAAGTGTTCACCTAAATATTATCTGGATTCTATCGATAACAAAGACTGAAAATCTATTTTGTTGAAAGTTAATTATTTAAATGTGTTTTGCATTAATGACTAGAGACAGGTAATTATATTTCAATTAAGGCTATTTGTTTCCAAACCCATAGAGGCTCTAGCTATGAGGCTTAAAAATCCTATGATCAGCACTTTATTAGGACCTTGCCCTTCTAATCAAAATCAAGATCCCTGAAAAAACCAATTATTGAGGGTTTGCACACTTACTTTTTAGTTTCTGGCTTTATATGCTTCAACAAACCATTTTCAATTTCAAAAGGTTGTAGAGTTTTGCCAACATGTACATCCATTTTAAGAGCCTTGGCATCAACATCTCCAATATCAACACCTCCTTGATGGTGAAATAAAATGGTATCTGCATGGCGATGGGAATAAATGCATACATAAACCTCTTCATCCTGGAAATGTATTTGTTTTAATTAAATTATTATTTAAGTTTTCACTAAAAATGTAACTATGCTTTGCAAATAAATTATGTGCCTTGTGATTCACGAGGCTAAGGCTAAGGTTCATGGTACTCACCATTGGATGGCCCTGCGTCCTTATTGACGTCATGGGTGTAGAGTCGGTGGATCATTCCTCTGGACAGGCAATCTTTATGGTATTAAGCGTAACAGGTGCTCAGACCTCAATGCTCTATACAAATGTGTGTTTATAACCTATGGGTCAGCTCGGACTAATAGGGTTGCAACTCAAGGGGACTAGTGTGGACTTTGATGGTGTGTTGATGAAATGTAAAGATTGTGTATTTAAATAACTGCTATTATTCTTGTTTTCAAAATTGTTATTTAGTGGGTAGTCTATAGTCATTTCCTTCATTTTCAGGGGTTGCACAGTGAGTCGAGGGGAAAAGTTAACTATAGTTTGTAAGTATATGATAGGGTATGGGTCCTAAAGTCCCCTTTTACGAGAACTGGTAATGCAGGTTGTGGTGCAATTACTAAATGAGATCTAAAATTTATCATCAAAGTATGAGACAGGGATTACTTCTAAGCTTAACGTCACTGGTGTTTTGGAAAATCTTTAGGACTGGAATATTCTTAAATCATTGTTTAAGGTTAGGTTTCCATTTTGCAAGAACCTCTTTTTCCAGAGAAATAAACATCTTATAATAAGTACTAGTGATATAATGCGATTTGTAATTTTATATTATATATCTTAAAAGTCTGTAAAATATATATAAGGCATTCACGAGCTAAGTTTACCTGAATGACAGCTCGAAATGTTACTAGAAGTAATCCCTAATAGATCACTACGCCAACAGCTGACAGCTATCACTTTGGATGACTGTAATGAAAACAGATGGTAATATATTAATGTGATAGTTAACCACAGTAATTTAGGCCAATATTATTTATATATTTATTTGAGATCGGACACAAAGTTTATTTATAGTTGTATTCCCCTTTAAAAAATATTCACACCACTTTCACAAAAACTTCTAACGAACAAAACCTCAAAATAGCGACTGACGAACAAAGCCTCAAAATAGCGACTGACGAATTTAAACTATATGATTAAACATAACAGTAAACAAGTTTTTTACAATGATGCGGACACGCAGTTGATGAAAATACTTTAATCAGTTAAATATTTCAAAATACGATAAAATAATCATAAAATCATGTATTGTATGTAAAAAAAAATGAAATTTTCTCTTTTCCAGGTAAATACAATGCTTGTATTAAAAGATATTGATGTATGCACTATATTACACAAAATCAGTAACGTTCTAAAACGAAAAATGAGTTAATTATGTTTAAAATATTGTTTCGAGTTGGACAAAAATAAATTATTTAAAAAAAAATGAAATAGTATGAGAAAACTTAAGTTTACGTTATTTTAAATGTAATATATAATAGGTAATTAAAGATATTTACAATAATATTATTTATATATTTATTTGAGATCGGACACAAAGTTTATTTATAGTTGTATTCCCCTTTAAAAAATATTCACACCACTTTCACAAAAACTTCTAACGAACAAAACCTCAAAATAGCGACTGACGAACAAAGCCTCAAAATAGCGACTGACGAATTTAAACTATATGATTAAACATAACAGTAAACAAGTTTTTTACAATGATGCGGACACGCAGTTGATGAAAATACTTTAATCAGTTAAATATTTCAAAATACGATAAAATAATCATAAAATCATGTATTGTATGTAAAAAAAAATGAAATTTTCTCTTTTCCAGGTAAATACAATGCTTGTATTAAAAGATATTGATGTATGCACTATATTACACAAAATCAGTAACGTTCTAAAACGAAAAATGAGTTAATTATGTTTAAAATATTGTTTCGAGTTGGACAAAAATAAATTATTTAAAAAAAAATGAAATAGTATGAGAAAACTTAAGTTTACGTTATTTTAAATGTAATATATAATAGGTAATTAAAGATATTTACAATTATAACAAAACTGTGATCTTGTACAAGTGTTGGCAATCCAAAACCTAAACATATGATTTTCGAACTGTCATCCAGGTAAAAACCTATCGTGAATGGAATATAGTTATTGTTGGAATGTACCCTGTCAGAGTATTTTTGTATAAATAGTTGATAATATTGTAGAGTTTAATGGAGTATTTCCACCTTATAAAAGTGAGAAGATAGTTGGATCAAATCAGCTGCTTCCCTTTAATATTTTCCACGCTTTATTAGAGAGTCGAAGAAGGGTTACTTGGAATATTTAAAAAGTGAATTTCTAAGCGCTTACCTTTCTTGACTTGTTGACAATGGTGATAAACTTGGAATAAAAAACCACTTTGAGGTATTTAAAAATTTTAACTCTAAAATTTCCTCATTTAGGTTGATGCACACATCCTGTCACAAAACTTAAAATGTTTCATGTAACCTTTTTTCTGTTAATTTGGTAGTTCTATTGGAGAGAATTTATTTTCATTTGACATCTTCTCTATCTATAGCATGATTGTTTTTAACTTCTTTACATAGAAAACAGTTTGTTTTTGTTGGAATAATTCTTTGAAGAAAAATTCTTGAAAATTGATAATTTTCAAAGTATCAAATAAATGATCAATACTTTTTTTTAAATAATAAATGAATAATTTTTGGCCTTTGTTGATACAGTCAATATCACCCTTTCCAAAGTTTATATTACTGTAATATTTATAAAATAAATTGAGTGTGGAAGAAGAACATAAGATATCCAATTCAATTGGTCACCGTTGGTGTGGAGGGTCAGGGTTTGAATTTCCACCAATTGCACTAGGGATCATTTTTTGAATGTAACTATAATTATGGGTTTTTTCATACTTTTTAGGTACATTACATCTCGCAACCTATTCAAGCTCTCTATCTTTCATTAGATCAATAGGGTGGAGATAGGATAGAGAATAAAGGAAAAGTTTCTGCACTTGCATGGATGGAATGGAATACTATTTAGGAAACTACCCTCAGTACACCAGAAAAGGATTCAAACCATGACCTTCCTATCAACTAAGGTTGTGGGATGTCCACTTTTTCAATTCAAAGCAAACTAATTCTTAGATATTTTTGAAGCCAAATTGAAATTTGAATTTTTTTTATTAGTTGTTTTATGATTGCAAGTGTATTATATGGTGGTTATTTATATAACTTTATGCACTTAAATTGAATTAATTTGTTTTGTTGCACAATTATTTGTAATATTTTGTTTTAATATGATAAATCAAGTTATTATCATAACATGTAGTTCAATTACTTAAGATTTTTTTTCTCCATATGAACAATAGTTTGTAATGTATACAACAGCTCAGAATCGGGGGTTAAATGACCCTAAATTGAGTATCTTAGCTGTCAATATTTTGATTGGCAAAGCTTTGTAGGCTTTGCACACCCCTAGTGTCAATGGTAATCCAATCTATTGTGAGAGTGAGGCCTTTGGTCATGTGGGGTTTAAAAAAAATCACGGTTAGTAAAATATTTTAAGGAAATTAAATGTGGAAATAAAGATTAATTGGTGAGGTGCATAAGTAGGACCAAAACTCTATAGTGTAAAAAGCAGAGCTAAGAAAAATACTTATTCACGAATTAAGTCAATAATAAAACAACTTATCTGACATGTATGACAATAAAAGTTTAGTAGAAAGTAATCTAACACCTTAGTTGAGTCAGTAGCGTGTCTATCTACCGAGTTAAGGGTACCAGGTTTGATTCCCGGCATGGCCGAAAATGTATCATTGGTGAAATGTGGGTTTACCCTTTCACAGTGATGAATTAACGGCCTGGGACTGGATGTTGTGGCTGTTCTAGTCTTAAGTTTAATTATAAAGCATATGAAGTTACAACAGGCCTAGCAAGCCAAAATTGGAAAATATACGACTTCAATAAAAAGTGACGCAGGTCACAGGCTGGAAATAGTAATTGATGTAAAAAAAAAGTAGAAAGCAATGATTCTGATTTAGGTCAATTTTGCATGTAAGATTATAAATAAAATAAAATGAATAGGTTATAACAAACCATTGTAGCACTTGGGCAGTGCATGCTTGTGAAAACTACTAACATTTAGTCATTCTGTGATTGGTTTAGAAATATAAAGATATTGAAATTACATTTGGTGTTTAAATCTTACAGTATAACTAAAATTAATTGTGCGCTAGTAAGCATGACTGACCAATAAGGTTGGACTTGACGAAGTGTAATGATGAGCATTTTATTCAAAGTATAATTTGTCAACGTCCCTACGGAAGTTTGTTTATGCATATTTTTAAGTATCACCCCAATTAGGTAATATGGTTTAGATTAGCAATAGCCAATAATATTATAGAGTTTAAAAAATGTTGACATTAAACAGGGGGAAATATCTCATACAAAAAATTATGTTCGTAAAACTTAAAGTTAATGCATTATAAATCATGCGAACCAAATAGAAGGTTACCTAGAAGAACTTTGGAAATAACTCATGGCTTACATTTTGATTCAAGACTGGTGGGTGGCCCTAAATAGTGTGAATGGGATACCAAAGAAAATACATTTCAACACATGTTGAAAAATAACATAAATCATACATGTAATGGTTTTCAATCTCCCTTTCTAATTAATGTCGATGCATTTACTGTTACTCGCATGGTCCATTCATTTTATCATTAAAATCTGGTGCTAAACATATTAATCAAACTTATAGAACATTATCTTATTTAATAAATTAAATTGAGAATTTAGATATTCTGGTGTGCCTCTATATACTAAACATCAAACCAGACAAGGATACACCATACGTTTGAGCTAAGGCCGATAAAAGTAGTTTTCTTGAGCCCAAAAGTGTTGGCAGTCCTTTCTTTTTAATATTACATTAAATAAGTTCTCAAATAATAAAATCAAGTTTTGAAGGTTAACTTAATATGAGAATATAGTATTTTGACAAAATTTAATCTTTAATGTCGCTTAAGGGTTTGTTTTTCCAGGCATTTTAAATGCTTGGGTTATTAGGACATGTTGGTAATTTTATCTTTTAAGTTGAATGTTATATCGTCAATACTATCTATCAACAACCAACTATAAAAAACAGGATTAAAATAGTACGGTAAATACTAAGAAATTGTGCCACTATTCACCTGGTGGATGGAAAATAAGAAGTTAGAAAAGTCAGTCTTAGTGGTAGAAAGTAAAAAAAAAAAGTTTTTGCATGTCTGGGTAGAAAACAATTCCCAAGTGGACATTTATATCAGTATATTAATTCTCTGTCACATTAAGTGATCGTTTTGTTGGGTATTTTTTACATCATCAAAAATACAGACATAATAGGGGTTAAAATATTAACTTATTGGGGTCATCAGATTAATGATTTAGTTTAATTAGGATTAATGAAAACAAATTGATTCATATATACCAAAAAAAAGTTAACTGGATTGAAATTCTTGGGACTTTTGCCTTTAAGCACTTGTTATCTTAGCTACAGAGGGTAGAAATAATAATAGCAATGATGATGATAATGGTAAGAATAAGAGGGTACAAACAATAATAATAATAATGTAATAATAGTAATAATAATAAGCATACTAATACTAACTATTTATCTGGTGCTTCAAACAAAGTTAAACTACAAACTAAAAAATATAGAATATTATCCTGGTCAAAAAGTATATTTTGACTCTAGGGAAATAGTAGAAAAAGGCCCTTTTGGTATTATTTAAGACAAATGTTAAGTAAGGGCCAATATCAATAATGTTTTATGTCCTTGATTAACTTTTTTTTAACTTAAAGCTAATGTACACTGCATTTATCATGAAAGGTAGCAGTCTTTCCTTGACAGATGATATGGCTCTACCTTATAACCCACACCATAGTGAAAATGTACAAGGTGGCTTGATACCTTCCAGGGTAAACAAAGTGTACAATAATATCTCCCTCTTCCCTATACTCTCTCCCTTCCTCCCCTTCTCTTCTTAAAATTCTAAGTACTTTTCAATACTATGAGTATTTTCAAATTCCCAAGGTAAAATCTAAAACCTTTGTTATTTTTAAAAATAATATCTGCAATATAATATCAAATGTTCTTGAAACTTTTAGCATGCTTAATATAAATAGCTGGACCCAATTAAAAGAATAATTTTTTAACTGTTATTCAATTTTATATGCTCAAATAATAATAGAGATACCGAAACTAGTTTGGTAAACAGTTCATATCTGTGTGAAATAAATTACAACTTATATAAGTGCAAACGTAGTTATTTTCTTCTTGTAAATGAAAAGCCAAACACAGTTTTTATAATTCAAAAGCCCTGGTTGAAAGCGTGAATGTACCATCTATTTCAAAACACGGTTTAGGGGAGTGGGAAGCTTTTTTTATTTCAGGATTCAGTGTACTGCAATAATTTCTTGCGCAGCAGTGAATACGTTCAGATGTTCGCTTGATATTAATATTTTATTTAAATGGGACTGTCTATTACATTAGCACACTTTAAGGTTGACAGGATTGTACAAACGAAGTGAATAAGATTCAAACTAAACATATGATAAAGTTGTTGAAGATTTGTCTTTCGAACATTTATAAACTTGGGTCTACATAAGATAAATGCAGCTGTGAAAGAAAATTTAAGATTTTTGAGTTAGTGGGACAGTACATGAGGGATATAAAATGTTAACCAATCAAAGCCATCAAGAAGAAATGACTTTCTTGGGTCTGTAGCATACAAATATATATCTGCCCAGCCATGTTCAGTTTAATAATACACAATATGGAGTAATTTAACATAGGAAATAGATACATGTATTTGATATGAATAACAACCGTCATTGGCATGTTGATAAGAGCATTGGTGAATAAAGCCAAAGGTCAGAGTATTCAGCCGCTGTTGTGCATGTATTTAATTTATCAAAATATATCATACAAGTTTATCTTAGAACACGTATATTACAACTGTTATGCAATAAACAAATGAGAGGAATTGGTTTTATTTGTAGACGATATGTATTTATAATATTCAGTTAATACCGCTGAAATTAATTTTATATCCGTTTATCAACATAATTTAAATGCAAAATTAATAACAGCGCTAGATTGGCTTCTAGTGTCTGTTTCAAGATATAATTTATAAATATTGTTTGTGTTTGATCAAAGGCCTTTCATTTTAATTGAATCTTATTATTACTGTTAAAACCCATGTAGATTTATCATTTTTTGATTTAATATTAAATATTTACAAAGAAAAGGCATGCATAACTGTGATGGTTACAAAAAAACCAATCACAGCAGCACACACAAATTGAAAAAATTGTCATCTTTGTCGCCTGAAATAATTAAAACCTGAGGAAAGGTACACACATCCATATAATCCATATAATCAATGAATGACACCAATAAAACACACAGCTGATCATAGGGTTGGGAAACAACAAACTTTAGAAGAAATGTGTTACTGGAAACATGCACACTTTGGAACTGGACAAGTTTTTCACTGACTAATCAAATAAAGAGGGGAATGCCAGGCCTCCACCGTGGTTCGGATTCCATATTAAACTGTAGGTCCTCCTTTCATTCTCACAATAACCCTACCATTACACATTAGCGTAAGTGCGTATAACCCGAACGGGTAGTAAGACGCGGTGCAAATAATAATAAATAAAAAGATCCGGCATAAAAAAAACCACACAAGAATTGCCACATACCAAATCATTTAACAAATCAGCCCTAAAAGAAAGACCACAGTAGAAGAATT
Organism: Timema poppense; assembly: GCA_902141375.1. Classification (NCBI taxonomy): domain Eukaryota; kingdom Metazoa; phylum Arthropoda; class Insecta; order Phasmatodea; family Timematidae; genus Timema; species Timema poppense. The sequence continues at coordinate 18,880 of CABFOV010003234.1, read as the reverse complement.
CACTACTCTCTGTAGATACAAAAAAAACAAACCAAAGAACACCCCTAGACACAAAAATAGTATTTTTAGCACCGCGTCTTACTACCCGTTCGGGTTATATGCTAAAGTAATAACTACGCTAATGGATTAGAACTTGGGAAGGTTGAATTAAGAGGAAGTGAACACGTATTTGTGTGGGAGAATGGAAAACCATTTAGGAAAAACCACCCTCAGTTCACCCTACCGAGATTCGAACCTCGATCTCCCGTTCTTCCGCAGTCTAGCTAACACGACTAGCACGTTAGCTATAACCTGATTTTGGTTGGAAGAACATTAGAGAAAATCAAAACATATTTCCTTGCGGCCAACATTGATAATATTTTCTTAAATTATTTGTGTTATTTGATAGGTATTGATAATATCTATCAAAAGTAACATCTGCAGATGACATGACTTTATGTAGAAATATATTTACATTGTTTTAGTAACTTTAGTAACTAACTTCTACTGTTCTTCCTACCAAAATCATAGTATAACTACACTGCCGAGGCAGGTACAAAAATAGTTACTTAAGAACAAGCCTGGATAAATAAAACACTGAAAGCTAAGGTTAAAATTATCTTAATTTTTATGAAAATATTCTCAACATCTTGATTCATCTACAAACCTAGCTTTTGATAACCAAGCTGATTTTTTTTAATATAGGAAAAATACATGAAAATTACTAGGTTTTTTTTAGGGAAGGGGTATGGGATATCCGCATATTCATACTTTTGTGGTAGGGGCGATAAACAAGAAATGTACCCTAATTTTCATGCAAGAATAGAATACTATTATGGAAAAAAGCACCGTCAATACATATACAAAGGATCCAAACCCCCCCTGTCACGAATGCGAGCTCAAGTTTTTTGATTCCAGTTGATCTCAAGCGAATTTTTCATGAAGCTCCTGAGTATCTAATCGAATTGAGTTTGGGTTGAATAAATACATAACTTTTTAAAACTTAATTATGTAAATAAAAATAAATACATGTTAAAATTATTATAGTTTGTTTTAATGAATTAAGACTCCTATTAAAAAATTTCTTAAATTGCTTATTTTCAGATAATAAAAAAATTTAAGTCGTGGTATTTTATAAGATTAAATTTTATATACTAAGATAGTAGAGGAAAAATTAATTATGATTCAATTTAATGATCCAAAGGAACTTAAAAACAGTGCTACTTTCCCTCTCTGGTGTATTGAGGGTGATTTATCTTTGATAGTTTCCCACTCTTTCCACACTAATGTGGGTACACTTCCTCTAAAATCAACCTTCCTCATTCTCAGCCCATTAATGTTAAAGTTAAAGTACATGGGTGTGTAGGCCAAATGAGTACTAAGATGTAGTGCTAGAATTAAAAACAAAAAAATAAATGAAAATATGTTTGTATGATAAGGTTTTGAAATTATAAATAAAAATTAAAAGTTACCCCAATGTTCCTTGCATCTTGCACTAATCTATTATCAACAAAACTAGTTTACACAGATGCTGACCTTGACCTCTTGATGTTCATTTACTGTACAATACCCTTTTGGTTTAGGGTCTTTTCCACACACCCCTCTCCCACAGCAACACCCATTATGTTAAGGTCTTTTCAACCCTCTCCCCCCACTTTATCAACACAAAACACATCCCACTAGTAGAGTGATGAGTAAGCAATTTGTTATTAAGATGGGTCGAAATTGTTTTTTCCAAAAATTTGGGAATTCTAAATTACAATAGCAATCAAAAAGTTACATTTTCTATTAAATAATGACAATATATATTTGTTTTTTTTAAATAACATCATCTGTTCTCTAACAAATTCTTATTTATAGTTAACGAATCAGTAATTTCCTAATAATTTGTCAGTTTATAAAATAGACAAAATTATTTTAAAATGCCATAATGCACCTAATAATTAAATGGTCCTATTATATGTATAAAAATATACATATCTGATACAATACATTAATTAAAAACCAACAAATTTAGTGAAATAATTTTTAAAAATATTTATGTTTGTTTATTGTTTCACAATTTGTATAGTATACACTACGGTTTGGTGGAAAATACTTGAGGTATGTTCGATTGAGACATATGGTAGGGTACAACTTTCATTATCACTTATAATATATCATGGAACACTCAACTACATAGCTTTTTAACTCTGGTAAATACTCTATTTCATCTTTATCAATTCTTGATATCATAATTTATTAACCTTTACTAATTTCGCAGGTTATACCACATTGGCTAGCGCATTGTGTTTTTACCATAATTTTATTGGTGCGTTCAGACCTGAGGATGACGTCGTAGCATCGAAACATGTCGTAGTATATAGAACGTTGCAGTATTTGCAGCGGTATCCAAGGAACAGGGAATTCAGATAAGAAACTAATTTTTTTTTTCCTCAAATATTATAGCTGGTTCTGTTTACTCTCAATATAATACAGCGATAAAAATTTATGCATGATTACATCATCCTTTGTGTTGTAAAAACATAGTTTTAAATGTCATTGACACAAAAGTCTACAATTTTTAAAATGCATTGAACTTTTTAGATGTTTGTTATAATTTCAATATTTCTTTATCATAGTGAGTCATAGCTAATAATTATTATTACCAATCTCTCCAAATATTAATCAAATAATGTGCATTTATATTACTATATCACATCACACATTTATGTCTTTCATGTTAAATTAATACAATTGTATAATTGAACCTCACTAAAAATTTAATTTTATTGTATAAATCTTGAACGTTAAATATTAACATTTCAAATGTTTTTCAAAAAACTTATCAGATACTTTAGAAAGACAAAGGGATTCAAAACAGAAGATTCACTTGCCTCATTACTTTTTAATCTAGCCCTGGATCTCTTTCACACATCGCAGGTTTTATCTGCCACCGTCGCTAGAGACAGGCGCAGGTAAAAGTGCAGTTCTTTTCACACATGGTGGGTTTTATCAGCCACTGTCGCTAGATATGAGTGTCGTTTTCAAGTTTTGGATGCACATTCTATAGCCAGTTTGGATTTTATAGTGAGTGGAAATGGATTTTCAAACAGAAGGTTCTTGTTTTATATTAATTATACTTAAGAGTGAAAGGCGCAACAGGAGAGAATTGGTGCACTCGCTCTTGCAGAAAAGAGCCGAGTTTGGAGCATTCTCACACTTGTACCATGAATTGAGCAGGGACGATGTGAAGTTTTTAAACTTCTTTCACATGAATAATATTCTCGAAGTCCTGATGTAGTTCAAGAAACACACTCCGCCACAGTTCAGTTACAAGTGTTCGAAATTTGTATTCCTCTAGAGTCTTGTTCCATAGCACAGGCCTATCAGAAACTAACGGCATTAGATGGTCTAGAGCTATTCCGGGGTCCATAATATAATAAAATAATAGAAATGGTACAAACTGCTTACACCTCACACCAAGCCTAAATTGAGTCAGTGCAGGAAGAAACAGCCCGTGTCCACTGTGTGTGAAAACCTCCATAAGATTCAATGGTCTCTAGTTGGTGTTTCGTCCAGTCGCTAAGAGCAGTACCGTGCCAAACTGAAAACACAAGCCTCTGATTTTTCGGCCCACACGAACAAGCGGGTGTGCTTGCCTCGTATGAAAATATGCATTTAAACAAGCAGACTCTACTTCTACTGATACCGCTTCTAGCAAGGCTAGCAGGTTGAACTCGCTACATGTGAAAGAGCTCTTAGAGTATGCTATTAGGGTAATGCAAGCGAGCAGGAAAGGATTGACACTAAACATTACACTGCAGCTATAACGATACGCGGATGATTAAGCTTTTTTGGCAATAGTAAGGAAGCTGTTGAAAGAAATACAGACATTTTACTAAAGGCATGTAAGGAAAAAGGTTTAGAAGGGAATGCTGAAAAGACTGAATATATGATCATAAAGATAACATAGATTGGGGATGGTAATTAAGATAGTACTACAAACAACATATAATTTGACAAGGCTAAGGAGTTTAAATTTTTAGTAACAGTTTTAACTACTAACAACAATAAGACGAGAGAAAATTAGGAAGAGAATACAGTAGGAAAAAGCATGTTATTACTAGGTCATTAAACTGTAGGCATCTTGCCTAATGTCAGGGAATGTAAAACTGAGAATAAACAAAACAGTTGTTCTATATACAGTATATACATATATACTATATACATTGCTTCTTTGGTGCTGAATGACAGATCACAGCTGACGGCTTTGAAAAGTTCCCAGACCAAATAATGTATCCCTATGCTGAACCATATGATCTGCAAAAACATGTGTTTAGCAGCTGTCACTTTTGACAGTCAAAATGTAGGTATATACCTAAATGTTGATAGTCAGAAGTCAGCAGTGAGCTGTCAGTCAGCACCAAAGAAGCCATGGGGCTACTGTAGTTGTGAAATGTTGTTTCTTACCTCAAAGAACCAAAAGAAATTTAGGGTGTTTGAAAAAACAAGGTGCTTAGGAGGTTACTTGATCCAAAAATAGATAAAGATACCGAGTAGCATCACAAGAAAGTTAGGATTTTTAAGCATTCCATGTCAAACCACCATATGCATGGTTGCAGCTAAATTTTTTTTTTTTTTACAAATTTTGTGTATTTATTTAATGGTATGAGTTAGGTAAAAATAAAAAATATTTATTCTGTCCGCTAAGCCATTCCAAAGATAAGGATGCTCAAGGCTTGTCAGACGATGGTCATTTTTCAGCGCATAGATTACTAAAATATTTATTTAAAAATACATATCTTCTGAACCAATAGGGCTATGATTATTAAATTGGTGTCAAATGAAAGCTAAGCTAGTGATATTTGTTGGAAGTGAAAAAATAAAAAACTATTATAATTTTATTTTTTATTATTAAATATGTAAAAATGTAACCTCTGTGAAATTAGTTGGGTAAAAGATAGCTTCATGAAATTTTTTACACACAACATCTAACACTACCTTTGCCTACATTATCCATTTTATCTTGTTTTTTCAATCCCAAACCAAATTATGCCAATATGAATTTGACTATTTTTCCTCTATGAATAACCCAACAATTGCACTCTAGATCTTTTCTGGAATGCTATACTGACGTCCTGTTCCCGTTGTTAGTGGTTCAATTACTCTTAAGTATATCATATATTTTGACCCAACATGTGTCATCTTTTTCTGGCCAGTGGATAGATGGGGATGGACCTCCAGGATGCACGAATTTGATAAAACTCATTTTCCTCATCATTTTTGTCGGTTATGACACCAATCCACCACTTTCTTATCATACATGCAGGCAACATAACTGTACAAAATAATGTCACTATGTGTAATATGAGTTGGTGCTCCAGATAAACTTAGTACACTGGAGTCAAAGAAAATGAATGAAACAAAAACTCGGAAAACTCTCAAAGTGTTTGAATTAATTGGTACAAAACAGTGGTTTGCTCAGGTGTTTCGAACTGGCAAGCCGTTGTTAAAACGTTCACCAAGTTATTTTTCAATCACTGTAACATCTGCCTGACTTCCATAATAATGTTATGCCATTGATGTTTTCCTTTGCAAATTCATAAAAATGTTCAGGTGCTGTTATTTGATTGTAAGAGGGCCGTTGAAGACTTTCTCTAGCTACCTGACGCTTAGATGTGCCACCAACAACATTGTATGGAATTTTGCCATGGCTTGTAGCTAAAAAATTCCACTCTGCATCTATTCCAAAATCTGTTTTATGGCTAACCAGATTCGCAAAGTTTTTCCTGTTTGTATATTGGGAGGTGGCTCCATCTCTGAGGTATATATCTTTTCATATCTCTATCAAGTGTCTTAATATGGTGAATCATTACCTTTTGAAAATCATAAAAAGTAATTGTCCCATGCATCATAGTCACTTACAATGAATAAAGCGATAAGCTTTGGCTTAGATGAAGAATCTTGTTGATACATAGTCACCCGAGAATGCAAGTGTTCTATGTCCAATTTTTCACTTTTGTGTAAAAGAGCATTGAAGTTTGACCTTGTGTATAAAACCAATGTTACTAGAAGACAACTCGAGCTTGTATCTTCTTAAGTAATTATTTAATAGTCTCAATTTCACCACAGGTGGATCATATGCATTCTAAATAAACGTATACACCAAATATCTCAAATTTAACCATTTTGGAGATAGAACACTTGCATTCTCGGGTGACGACATGTAAGCATCAAAAGGGTGAAGTGTTACTTGATCATTAGACCAATGATAACCTTGCACAGCATCCTGAACCATAAGAGTAGTTTTCAGCTAAATCCACTAAGGCGACACACACATGTTCTTTCAAATTAGCTTTGCAATCGTTCAGTGCACGCGCCTGGTTTCAAGCTATGTAACCGTGTGGACAAAGAGTGCTCCAAATCTTACTTACCAAATCATCAATAAATTCTTCATGTGTTACAACATTCATATATAATATTTAGCACCGCGTCTTACTACCCGTTCGGGTTATACGCTTTAAGTACTAATTACTCTAATGGATTAGGAATTGGGAAGGTTGAATTAGAGGAAGTGAACCCGCATTTGCGTGGAGGGAGAGTGGAAAACCATTTAGGAAAAAGTTCGTATAACCCGAACGGGTAGTAAGACGCGGTGCTAATAATAATTTAGGAAAAACCGCCCCCAGTTCACCCGACCGAGATTCGAACCTCGATCTCCCCGTCCTCAGCAGTCGAGCTCAACGCGACAAGCGGGTTAGCAAACTAAGCCACCGAGGCGGGTAACATTCATTAATGTAGACCGATCTGTTGTGACCCATTGTATAAATGTGATATCTTCCCTGTCTTCAAAATCTTCAAGTGTAGAGAGTAAGGTATGCACCGAGACAGGCACAGCAGGAGAGCTTTCACAATCTGCTAAAACACATGTTTCACTATCTGTTTAACATACCAATTTTGATCAGATATCTTTCTCAGTAAATTGAGACTGGAGGTTTGATTCTTGCATCATGTGGATTATATTCTGGTGAATGATACATACACATACCGTATGGGTACCTCTAGCACCCACAAGGATACAGTGTTTTGGCCATAGCTCTGCAAATTTTGAAAATTCAATGGAAAATGAATTATTAGGAATTTTTTCACAAAATGCTGCCTACAGTTCTGGAAGATTACACAAAACTCATCTTTTTTGAACATGTTCTCTCTGTGATGTGCCTTTGTGATGATGTTTTACTTATAAGTATTTGATGCCAGGACATATGCGGCTACATTCATCATTCTCATAAAACTGAAGGACTGCAGATTTGATATTTTGTGTCAAAGGCCGACCTTTATTTTGTTCTACATCTGGAAGAATGCCTCGTATTTTTTGTATTGATCGTCCTTTCTGCACTAAGTACTGTGACACCCCAAAAACAGCACTCACCTTCTCCACTGACCAGCTAATAGGTATAAGAGATATTAACTTGATTTTTTCAGTTTTTGTATAAACTGCATTAACTTTACATTTGATTATATCAAGAAGTGTTTTATATTCACTGTAGGATCACATTGAGGATCACTAGTTTCTTCACTGTCTTGTATTTCTATGTAACAATTTGAACATAATGACTGTCAAGGTATGAGTGTGGAATGCTTTATTTATCAACAAATTGTAAGGAAATAGTATGCAAGCTTTTTCTAACAGTTGACTTGTGTGGATCACAACACTTACTTCCAAATAAATGGGTGTATATGCTTCCAGTGTACATTTTTTGGTGATGTAACAAATAGTTTAAAAGCTATCTTTTAGTTTACCTACTCTCAACCAAAGCAAACTTTTAAATTATTTGTCTTGAAAACTTTCATAATCTAAAATACCAGTAGATTGTACATAGATAAGTGTGTGACACTCATTTTGTGTAAATTTTCCAATTGAAAAGCTCTCCTTTTTTATATAAATTGTTTATAGGGGCCTACCTGAAATGAAAAAAACATTAGTCCTGAATAATAAAAGAATGTATGCCCCTTCATAGTACACAATTTATTATTTCTTAAATTGGGTTTTATTTTAAAGAAGTGCACATTAAAATTATTCAAAATACATTTGTTTTTAGAGGTTAAAATGTAGGTAGTAGCATAATCAGTTTTTATACAAACCTCACTTAATTATTCCAAAATCATTATCTCAACATAACAAAGAATAGTTAAATCTAAAGCTGGCCTACTATGGACTTTTATTTTTCATTAACTCACAACTTTTATCTGAGAAAACAATTTAGATATACAAATTATTAATAATACATACATAATTGTCTCAACTTAATATGGTTGCTGGCCAGTTATTTGGAGGGATAATCCAAGTGTAGCCAACTTGTAGTCTGAATAATAATTTATTGTTTAGTGTCTTCTGTGGCTGAAGATCTTTAAAGTTTGGTTACTATTTTTGATTTAAAAATTATAATTTATGTTTAGTTATATAAATACCTACATATAGGTCTACAAGGAACTTTGTTACACTATAAAGTGTTGTTAGTTTAACTCATTAAATTTAAATGAATATAACAATGCATGGGATTGAAAAAACAAGTTAACATTTATAATTTAAGTACATGTAGTGATAGATATTGTGTGTACAAAATTTCGCGAAGTTATCTTTTACCCAACTAGTTTTACCTGTGCTACATTTTTATTATATTTAAAAATAAAATAGAAATAGTATTAAAAAAATTCACTCCAAGCAAATATCACTAGCTTTTATCTCATAAGTTCTCATTTGACACCAATTTGTTAATCACAGCCCTATTAGTACAGAAGATAGTTGTTTTTAAATAAATATTGTAGCAATTTATGAGGTGAAAAATGACTGTCAGACAAGCTGTGAGCTTCCATATCTTTGGAATGGCTTAGTGAACAGAATAAATATTTTATATTTTCACCTAACTCATATCACTCCTATCCCCCAGCGCTTATGGAAGTATCTAGAAATGTGACTGGCAAACCCAATAGGTAGAGAGAGACCAGTGGGAAGACCTAGACGCAGATGGGGGATAACATTTAAATTGACTTGAAAGAAATAGGGTGTAATGAGGTCGACTGGAATAGCTTACTCAAGATATGGATAGGTGGCATACTTTAAGTGTGGCAATGAGCTTTATAGTTCCTAATGCCATAAAATAAGTAAGATGTACTTTTTTAACATTAAAACAATATAATTAGAGTGCTTGACTACTTTTAATTGTGCTTTGATTCTCAAAATACGGCATAATTTGTAATGATTTGATTATTGTACGTATAAAATCATCTCTGCCATCTATCTGTAAAATCTACTGAAGACAACACCGCAGTAACTAAATTTACACATATCTCTACAATCTGTGAGTGACAAGGAAAACGCGGAAACTCGACCTCTCGTTCATTAAGGATTCAATCATCTTTGGCAACAAATTTCAATTTAGGAATAACAAACAATCTCAAATCCGATGTTTTTCATTTTCTAGTTTTAATAATGCTTCTCAATCTAAACTGACATAATGACGATGATCAGTTATCAAAGATAAAGAGAATCATTTTTTGGGTGGCAAAAGTAAAAATCACATATTAGAGAATCCACAACGTATGAGCTCATCATTCAGGTTATGTGATAGTTGTAGTGTTTTAAAAACAAGTTGGCTACTATACAAGATGAAAGCACTTTTATCTCAAATCCCATATGTGCATAAGCTCAAATTATAAATACAATCAAAGTTTTTAGATTTGAAGAAGTATTATCACTTCCTACATAGAGTAGCAGCAAATGATTTGCCATTGTTGGCTACCTACTATGAGCTAGTTTCCCTGTGCGTCAACTTACCAGATTTGAAGTACACATATCACATGAAAGACAATATTGAAGAAGTTAAGGACTGTACGAAAGCCCTGGTTAACAAAATAAATGCTTCAGAAAATCGAAA
>CABFOV010003233.1:0-51361 GCA_902141375.1 Timema poppense | reverse complement strand
TTTTTTAACAAGAGTGTTAGGTTTGCTCGGTCCAACTATACTTAATACCTATGTTGGAACGCTATTTACTACCCCACCCTTCTTCACCTTGTTTGAATTTGCACCAATGGGAACTTGACAAATTCAAATTGTGAAGAAGGTACTTTACTTGAAACTTTTTTTGTTTCCCCTTCCTGGCGGTTAGGCTGCTGACTCAGTTTCATCAGCTTGTTTACCCCCCTCCCTAATCCCCAGGAAAAGTAGACAAACCAAATGTCGTTCTCTACATATTCAAATATTACAGATAAAATGTCCTTCTCAAACTACCCCCTTTGCGTGATGTGTGAAAATTGTTTAAAAGTTTCATTGCAGTACATATCATAATTTACATTTATGCATATTAACTACAATAATTAAGCTCATATTTTAAAATATATACATTCATTATAATTACCTAAAAGCAATCATTTATATTCTGCTAAATTAACACTTTATAAATGAACATTACAATTTTTTTTATATTACTAAACAACTTTGTAACAGTCCCTCTGCCAGTCCTTACTATTGTTGATAGGTACATTACATAAATATTTACAAAGGAAAAATCAAATTAATATCCATATTTCCAACCCTCACTCTTATTAAAACTTCACTCTATCATTGTACACTCCATTACTTAAACTTGTCGGTAGAGGTGTAGTCATTATTGCTGGCTATAATCTCTTCCACAGTTCCAAAAAGGCACTTCACCGGAATTGAACTGTGGTCCCATACTATTCAATAAAACACCCGATTATTATGATGAATTTTCCCAAGTCTAATGTGATTGGTCGTGATTTTTTGGGTAGTATTTTTTTGAGATGAACTGCATTAAAAGTGCCTATAATTTCATCAGAGTCCTTAACGTGGATAAAATATGCATTATTACTCCTGATTGTTCCATGATAAAGTAATAATAATTTACTGGTCTCCTTGGTAAGTGCGGATAACAGTTTGTAGGTCTTCACGAGTACTAGAGTACGAGGATTGAATCCTGGACCCCCAGTACAGAAGTCCGACACCTTACCCCTATACCACCAGGTTATCCTTAAGTTCATTTAAATTATGGTACTGTAATTTGTGATACCCCCATTCATATTACGCTCACATGTACAAAGTACTGACCCGTTTCAGTGACCAAATGGTCTAAGGCTTCAATCTCAAGTTAAGACTGGCCTGGTGATGACAGGGAGATCGGCGTTCGAATCCTGGTTGGGTATATTAGGGTGGTTTTTCCAGTAATGGTTTCCCATTTTCTGTCCAAGTAAATGAGAGTAAAATACCTCTAAAATGCTTCCTTCCTCATCCTTATATCATAAGAGTAATCATCATATAGGATTATTACATGAACAGACGTAGTGATAAAAAATATTAACAAGTACTGCAGGTAACATTATTTAAGACGTCAGACTCGTAATATACTAAACTTCCTGAGTTCGAATCTCGACAAGGAGGCTATGCAGTTAGTGTACACATGCAATTTGTCAGGGTTAGTTTTTCGTCCCTTCTTCATTGTGCTAAAACTCTCCTTTCCGTTCTAATATCGGAGATTAAGCCGTTACATAATCAAAATATTAAAACTTATAAACTGAAAACAAATAACTACATGATTGAAAATCATCTTTTCAGAAGTAGACAAACTCTCTAGAAGAATTACAGTAGGCCTAACTCCTTAAATATTTATAAGAAAAGCCGTTTAGAAAATTTAAGCATACATTTTGCAGAACTAATTGCTAACATTTTATTATATAATTAATGTTATTTTTATAGGTTTTATACTATCTCTCAAAAGTGGCAGCTTCAGCTCACATAAATTGTAGTGTGAAGAGGTGAAAACATATATAATAATTTTGTTAGCTGTAATTTAAGGTTTTTCTTGTGAAAATTTAACTAAAGAAAACGGGCGAAACAGAAAAAAATCACATTAATGTGGTGATGCAGGGAACGCAAAAAAAGGTTAGTTGTTTTTATAGTTTTTACAGAAAAATATTTGTTTGGCCAAAATAAATAAAATATTGCTACAGTAGGAACAAAGAATTTCATTTTCTTCATATGGTGATATGATATCAACAGTTGTCGAATATCTGACATGAGCATAGCGGCGTTAGATGATAAATTTTTTAAGTGAAGATAAAGAGTTTCCATTACATTTTGGGACACCAGTGACAAATAATAAATTATGAAGATTTGCTTTTTCTTTTAGCACCACATCTTATACTACTACCCTTTCGGGTTATACATCTATGTACTAATTACTCTAATGTGTTAGGAATTAGGTAGGTTGAATTTAGAGGACGTGTACTCGAATTTGCATGGAAGTATTTTGGGAAACCATTTAGTAAAAACCATCCTCAGTATAACCAACCGGGATGGATCCCCGAAATCCCCATCTTGTGAGAGTGTCGCTTTAGACCATGCTGCCACCTAAGCGGATCGTGAAGATAATTAAACTCTGGTTCTACTGGAAACATTTTTTTATTTTTCTTAACTAAAATTTTTTTTGTATAAAACTGCAAAAATACTACCTTTGTCTCGCGTTCCCTAGACTCTCACCTTAAGTTGAGAGTATAGTCTCGCGTTCCCGAGGCTCCCACCTTAAGTTGAAAGTATAGTCTAGCATTCCCTAGACTCTAACCTTAAGTTGAAAGTACAGTTTCACGTTCCCTAGGCTCCCACCTTAAGTTGAGAGTATAGTCTCGCGTTCGCTAGACTCTCACCTTAAGTTGAAAGTATAGTCTCGCGTTCCCTAGACTCCCACCTTAAGTTGAAAGTATAGTCTCGCGTTCCATAGACTCCCACCTTAGGTGGAAAGTATAGTCTCGCGTTCCATAGACTCCCACCTTAAGTTGAAAGTATAGTCTCGCGTTCCCTAGACGCCCACCTTAAGTTGAAAGTATAGACAATTATTTATTATGCCTTTAGCTTTGTAACGTGCGAGAAACAAGTCTCGTGCAATTACATAAATCATGAAATAATTGACGTTCTAGTAATTACTTTGTGAATGAACTTCATTAGTCGGCCACTAATAACCGAGTTAAAATATCGGGTATGAGCTCATGGAATGACGCATCCGAGTTACATTTAATTAGACACTCAATGCTCGAGTGTTGAGCGCGAGTTAGAACCGTGATTTAGTGGGCGACAACTTCCAGCAAGATTTTTTTTTTTAGGACCTTGTCTTACTTCCTGTTCGGGTTACACTATTATGTAATAGGAATGAGGAAGGATGAATTTATAGGAAGTGAGTGTACCTTAGGACAACACTGCTTTTTTATAGGAAGCACACTTTCGGCCACCAACATTTATTAAAAGTCACTAACATTTGGCATTCTAAAAATATGTATTCTTTGGTCTATTCATTATAAGGCTACCCACTTTAGTGGCCGCATAGTCTAAGTCGATTCTTTCACAGTAGACTAGACTGCCTATGATGGGGAGATTGAGCTTCAAATTTCGGTCGGGTGTATTAAGAGTGCATTTTCAAACTGATTTTACACTCTCCCTCCACGCAAATGTGTGTATATATCTACTAAATATAGCCTCCTTAATTTATAAAACTATTAGTGTAGTTAATACATAAGCTCATAACCCGAACGGGTAGTAAGAAGTGGTGCAAAAAAATATTATAAAGTTTATCTAAGTGTTATCAAAAGCTTTATTGTATGTTATTAAAATTATTATTATTATATTTATTCTTTACCAATCAACAACCCTAAAGTTATTATTATTATTATTATTATTGATAGCACCGCGTCTTACTACCCGTTCGGGTTATACGCACTTACGCTAATGTGTAATGGTAGGGTGATTGTGAGATGAAATGAAGGACCTACAGTTTAACGTGGAATCCGAACCACGGTGGAGGCCTGGCATTCCTCACATTCACAAGATGTCTTGTCAGAGGTGAAGGAAGGGTTTGGTAATCAGATAAATCTTTGCCGGGACCGAGGATTGAACCCCGGCCGCCAGCATAGAAGTCTGACACCTTACCCCTAGACCGCCAGGTCACCGAACCCTAAAGTTGATTGGATGTGATTTCTATCCATCTGGAGCAGGGAATGAACTAAGCCGTTCAGCTGGTTAGTACTGCTTACACCATCTGGTAGGGATCCCATGTACTAGTGGAAAGTTCAGCAAATGTGGTGATTCACCGTTGCCTAATACACTGAATTTCCATGAGCGAGCGTGAAAAGGCCTACCTATTTTGTCAGGAAAAGTTTATTTTAAATACCTTCAAAGATTATGATAGTATCGACATGGGAACGACGGTTTTACTTACCCTTTGGAGGAAGTCGTGCTACGAGTTTTTATCGTTCAAAAAATTCCACATGCCGTGGACAGTTCGAACCCATGAACATCGGGTTCTGAGGCGAGCACTTTAGCCCAAGACCAGACCACCCACAGTAGCCCCATGGCTTCTTTGGTGCTGACTGACAGCTAAAAGCTTTGAAAAGTTACCAGACAAAATTATGTATCCCTACGCCGAACCAGATGATCTGAAAAAACATATGTTTAGCAGTTGTCACTTCTGACGGTTAAAATTTAGGTATATACCTAAATGTTGACTGTCAGAAGTCAGCTGTGAGCTGTCAGTCAGCACCAAAGAAGCCATGGGGCATGTAGGTCGACATAATTTCTATCCACGTAACTATGATTAAACGAAGTGAAAATGTAAATACAATTGTAATATTTTTTATTTCCGTTATTGCGGCAACTTGAGTTTCCAGTTTTCAAATAACGGGCTTCATATGAAAATCAGTCTGTAGGTGGGAATGATTTTTTGCCAACAGAGCAATCAATATCCGTAGGATTTACAAGTACTCTGTTTTTAATACAGGATATTTAACGTGCACTTTATAGAATTAGGGATTAAATACGTGAATATTTATAACATACTAGTTTAACCCACTCACAACCTATACCGGTGGCTACTGTGTTCAAGGAGTTGGATCTAAGTTGCACAAGGTCACCGGTGATAAGGAGGTCCAAGTTTCAAAGTCTGATTGGATTAATTGAGGGTGGTTTTATAGATATAACTCGCTTTGCTCGTTGTGGGTTCCGCCCCAGATCCCCAGGGAGTGTAAACAGATGTAATTCGTTTTGAACGTTGATTTATTACCTTCTCGCTATCTTACAGGTAGAGATAATCGTCAAAAAATCGAACTCAGGATTTTGATGAATCTTGACGTTTCATAACCCCTCGAATCCAAAAAAGTTGTTTTTGACTTTCCGTCTGTCTTTCTGTCTGTCTGTAGGCTCTAACGATTTTGATTAAATTTCATTTCTAAACATTTCTAAATATTCCAAACAAAATGGCTTCTTTAAATATTTCGGCAAAATGACTTTAAGGGCGGGCTCCTGTCTGATGCGTAAATTATATTTTTTTATAATATCTCCTAAGCTATTTGAGATATGAAATTACTTATCGCTACAAATATAGGCCTATAGGTCTCTTTATAATACAAATATTTTATAAGAAGCATATTTTTATAAAACCAATACCTTTCTAGCTATACGTAAATATATATATATATTTAACTTTTGAGCACAAAAGGTAAAAGTGGTGCGACCGCAAAAGAAAATCTAACCTGAAATGTTGATGGATATCGACGTCTTAACACACCCCAAACCCTAAAAAGTGGTCTTTGCAATGACATCTGTCTTTGTGTCTGTTTAAGCTTAAAATTAAGAGTAGTTTAAGAAAGGGCGAAAAGAGAAAAAATCTATTTTATCAAAATTGACTAACGATTTTGATTAAAATTCGTATCTAGGTGTTGATTAAGATTATAAATAAACTGGCTATTTTCATTTTACCATGGAAATGAATTTTATGGTACTTTATAGAAGCAGAAACTTCAGTATTTCCGCAACTATTTGAGATACTAAATAACTTATCATTGCAAAATTGTAGTACTATTAAAAATAAAATACTTTTATTTGAAATATATTTGTATGAATCCAACAGTATCTGAGATATTGGCAAATATATTAATTCAATTTTGTGAGCTTTAGTTGCAAAGAGGTACTATTTAAGTTTTAACGCAATGATTCTCCAATGTCATGGAGTAATTAAATATAAGTAAATCTCTTAAAGTTTATATTGTTTTTACTTAAACTTCTTAGGAGAAATGTTTGTACAACAATTATCTATATCCATTCTAGACTCAATGGTCAATATTTACATTTTTTATTGGTCAAAATGTATAAATGAGGAATTTAATAGCAATGCGATGGCATGAATATTTGCAACACCTAATAAAATGTTGAAAATTTTAAGCGGAAGTTGATATTTTAATACGAAGTGTTGACCCTTGTGGACTCAATATTCATCTTTTTTTATCGGTCCAAACTTACAAATGAGAACATTAATTCTTTAAAAATAAAACTATAAAATTTAAGACCGGGACTAAAAAAAGAGTATAAGTATAGATCAATTTATACTTGGGTTTGCTAGTGTATATTATTTCGTTTCACATATTACGAGTTTTGAGTAAATATCTCTATTTTCAAACAATAGAGCGAGAAAATCTGTGCGGAGTTCCATACCATTTAATTTTGTCCCATATAGATGTCAGAAAATTAAAAAATGTGTGGAAAATGTGCAAAATTTAACTAAAATCAAGAAATCTATTTTGATAGGTCTTGCCGTTTAGCCATAAGAAGCCTCCAAAGAAAGGTCCGTAGCGACTTTAAAGTTGCTCCGTCATTTTTAATTATTTTTGGGGGGATTTAATTTTTTTTAAACTTTTTAGAATTTTCCCATCGGTTACAAGCTATAAGTTTGCCAAATTTCAAGTTTCTAGCTCATCTGGAAATGGATAAACATTAATGTCAGTGAGTGAGTCCGTCATGTGGCTTTATAGTATAGTGATCTATCAATATGGGACTTCCCATACTTTCTCCAACCCAATGCGGATGATTTTTTTCTAAGACACCACCTCTCTTCCCTATCACTTTATTCACCCGTGTTAAATAAAAATAAACTTATTCCCTATATCTGGTGTTAGGAATGTAGTAATTGTAAAACGGAACTAAGTCAACCCTTATATACATTATAAAATACCTACATTGTTTTTATATTTCAATTAATATTAATCAATTTAACCCACTTCGATGGTCACGTGGTATTTATTACGCACTACTCTTGTGTTGGACAAGACTGCCGAAGACTGGGAGATCAGGGTTCAATCCCAGTCGGGTGAACTGAGGGTGGTTTTCCTTAAATGGGTTTCCACTCTACCTTCACGCAAATACGGGTGTATTTCCTCTAAATTAAGCCTTCATAATCCTTAATCCGTTAATGTAATTAGTACATAGGCGTATAAACTGAACGAGTATTAAGACGTGGTCCTAAAAAAAATCAATTAAATCGAAAGTGTTATCGAGAGACGGATGTGTTCATGATCAAAGATAATTCCCACCTTCAAACATTTAGGCACTACAAGGTTTGAGTCGTGGTGCGTGATATGTAGTTGGCCTCCCTGACCACTAAGACACGGAAATAAGCCCCCGCTGGCAGTAAACAAAATGTAAGTTGCTACATAGTTAATATTTGGATGTGTACTCAACCAGGAAATATTGTGTTTATCAATGCAATTGGTCAGACATCCATTTTAAACTGTACGTTGTTAGTACAATTGCTCACGAACGTTTATTTAATGTAAATTAATTCATACGTTTAACCACGTTTGACCAATTAACGTATTGCAATACTACCATTGTGTCATTTTTTTTAAATAATTCAATTTAATGATCTTCTTACTTTTATTGATTAAAAAAATGAATTTTTATATATTGATTTATCTACCATTGTAACTATACATGTTTATATTATTTTCTATAGTGAGGTAGGGATGAGGAGGCAGATTTGAGAAGATATGTACCCTAATTTGCGTGGAGTGAGAGTGGTAAACCATTTATGAAACAACATGATTGGTCCTCCCACCCGGGTTTCAAACCCCGACATCCCCATCACTGGTAAACCAGAATAGGTGAGCTTGACATTTAGAACATGGGTCCACGGATTCATGCTGAAGATGTCTATAAAATTGTCCAACAAAGCCATAACAATGAAAATAAATCATGTTTGGAAACCTACTATTGGCCTTTTTTCCTTCTTTTTTTTTTGAGAACCCGACTATACTTGACGCATTCCTGAGTGTAAAAGACCACGAGGTAAAATAGGAACAATGTGTGTTGTGTATCTTCGAGGTACAGTGTGGTCTCGAAAATCAGTCTCCTGTCTCTCGGATGAAGCGTCAACCCGACAAATAGCTCTAAAGTAAATTGCTTGCGTCGCTTTTGTTAGTTTTTGTATCGGAATCAAAAGTTTTAATTAGTTTTACTACCGAGCCATTTTGTTGCGTTGTCATCATTCAAATACAAAAACACATCATGTAGCTTGTTTCAAAACATTTTCCAATTTACTTAAATTATTTATATTATTATTATTAGCACCGCGTCTTACTACCCGTTCGGGTTATACGCACTTCACTAATTTGTAATGGTAGGGTGATTGTGAGATGAAATGGAGGACCTACAGTTTAACGTGGAATCCGAACCATGGTAGAGGCCTGGCATTCCTCACATTCACAAGATGTCTTGTCAGAGGTGAAAATTTACTTAAAAAAACACATTATTTTCACAGATAACGACATGGTATATGGTAGTTCTCTGCGTCTTACTACCCATCAAAGCTATAACGCATATTTATACTAATGAGCTAGGGTTGAACAAGATGGAATATTTGGGTAAATGTACCAGTGTTTGCGTGAAGAAAGATTAGTAAACCAAGGTTGCCACGAGTCTGGAAAAACCACAGGTAATTTTGTAAAATTTACTAGAAATTCTTTAATATTGGTTAATTTGTGCTTACAATTAGTAATAATGTACCCGCTTTTGCATGTAGGCAATACCAGATTACACACCTAGGCAGGATTTGAACATAAGACCTCCCCGTCATTGTCAGCCTTGACCAGAAGAGACTGACACCTTTGTCCGCTTTACCCATTGGTGAAGGTATGTACACTCAGTTTTTATTGAAAGATAGCAAGCTTACCTTGACGGGTTACACTATGGTGCAGCTTATAAGATATAGTGCCCAGGTAGGACTGTTACTGTTCAGGGTAACCGGAAGATTCACGCCAAATATACGCATAAAGGTTACTGCTAAAATCAGTGTGGAGACTACTCCGACACACTTGTAAATGTAGTTGACCCTGAATTGCAACCTCGGAATTCCAACCCTAACTAACGCTCGGATTTACCTGCTTATATTTTTGACCCCCTGGTATCTAGCTAAAAGCTTTAACAAGAGAGTGCTGTATTGGTAGAGGAAGGTTTATCTGTTCTTTCAGAGGAAGGCACAGGTATGTTTACAGGTACAAGGTTCCCTGCCCTGCTGATATCCGGTCAAAGACGTCCTGTTGGGAACTTGTACAAGTTAAAACACAATGGGTGAAGACACACTCAGACAAAAAAAAAGTAGACAATGTTGGGGAAAGATATCTTGAACACATAAGACAGTGATTTACCACAGATTTTAAATTTGCTAAGGCCGGGTCCAGACTAGAACAGAACATCACACCGAACACAGCTCGCGGACAGTGTGGATGATTTTCTGAACATTCCTTTGTAATAAAATTGTTCTTTGTTTCACTCAACCCTGATCCAACAGTTAACAGTTTTTGTGGGACCCCATCCCCCTCACATCTGTATCTTGTTTATTTTTTTAAGTACATATATACTATAACGAGTATAATTATTTGTGTGCGTGTTGAAAAATAAAAAATCTCCTTTATTTTAGCAATGTATAAGACATGCAATAGTTAAGAGATCAGATGGGTGCATTTACGTGATTTAAAAAAATCAATGTTTGACTAAAATGCAAATCTGCCAATAAACTCAACCCACTGTAAAAATCCATACTTTGGTATAATCTTGTCATCCAACATAGGTGGAGTTTCAGAGTTATTCTGCTTTGGAAGCCGTGGATAAACAATGCAATAGCTGCTACTTGCACACACCTACTCAACGCACCACAAATATTGAAGCACAGCAGAACTATTTGGGGGTGGGAGGTATGAGGCTACCTACCAACTGTTGTAACACGAACCGAACATTTTTGCAAACATGTTCTGTTCAAGTGTAGACACTCCGGCCACAGCTAACAGAACAAAGAAAGACAGACGTTCTTTGCAAATGTTTGTGAGCTTGTTCTGTTCAGTGTTCTGTTATAATCTGGACCTGGCTCAGCCTGATTCTCAAGAGGTTCCAGATGAGTATTTGTGAATCTTACATCTGATAGAGAGTATAAATAGTTTCGGGAGGTGAAAATAAACAATTGTTTTACTACTATCTTGTGACCCCTTGTTGAGAGGAGATAGTGTGATCACCATAAGAATAGAATTTGAGATTTTGATGAATGTCGACGTTTCGGAACCTTAGCAAGTGGTTTTCGAAATTCCGTCTATCTATATATTACTGGAACTAGAGACAAAACCTTTTTACCGATCGGACTAAAACTTAGTACTATCTACGGTTCTCATAAGGTTCTCCAGAGGGAGTTTTGGAAATATCTATCTAATCCTCAAATTAATGGGAGTTTACTTAAGGGTGAAACGAGAAAAAAATCGATTTTCTCAATAATAATTATAAATTTGTATCTAGGCACTGGAAAACATTACAAACATAATGGCACATCTAATTTTCTCATGAAAACTATTTTGAAGGTACTTTACATAAGCGGGAATTTCCAATTTTGATCATATTAGCTTTGCATCTCTTTGATCTACTGATTAGCTTACATAGGGATTTATTGCCGTACTCTCTCCACGCAAATTTGGATGCATTTCCTCAAATACACCCTCCTAGTAACTAATTAAAATAAATAATCAAAATCAACTTTCTTAGATCGATTTAACTGAGGTAGACTATAGTAGGATTATGATAGCGTGGACCTTTTAGAAAATATAAACTTTATTTTACGGTCAACATTGATCAAATCTCACTATATTATTAATTAATATTACTTTATAAAGTGGCAGATGCAGATTACATAACTTGACGTTTGAATAAATGAAAGTAGATCTCGTAGTTTTTCTGTCAGATAGGGTTATTCCTGTGAAAATTGGACTTAGCTATGTAACCACTATATTAGGGGTGTGCTGGTTCAGTTTATCTTCTAACGTCAGTAACACACTGGATATCATCAGTTCTTCTAGGCTTATAAATACTCAGCTCAATGGAGCTCAATGAGATCGCTGTTTTTTTAAAAATATCAACATTATGTTCGAATAAATTAAATAAATATATTGTGAATAGGTGGATGGTTTGGATCCCGGCCCGGATTACCCATTTGGAGTCTAGCTTTACAAATGGCTATCTGGTTTAATACGTTCAAACCTATAATATAAAATAATGATTTGAGACTGTATGAGACGGACCAATTTACTTTTTAACTGATTATGAAAGCTTACAAACTTATAATAAGGCCCTTTCTCTTTTCCAAGCTACTTTGTTACGCCATCATTTGAGCCATAAAATTCAGAAACTATAATTTAGAAAAGAAAAGCTATATTTACTATGAATGACATGTGATGTAATCTTAAGCTAGTTTACAAATTGCACAACGACGGTCACTTTTTTTCTTCTTCTTCTTCTTCTTATAAGAGCTGGTTTACCTCTTTGGCCTCAAAGAAATAAGTAAAAGGTTTGAGCATAGGTGAACGATAAGGCGAACTTTCTGAGCACACTTACATCAGAGGTGGTGTGGGGTTTTCTTCCGGGCATTCCCATCCCCAATATCTTCGTGTTCAGCTTATGTAGAGGTAGGCTAAGTTACGGAAGTAATCTATCGTCCATAAAGTTAATTGTACATAGCGAGGTTTAGAAGATGGAAATGACCTTTATGTTACGGATATTGCCGAATAAAGTATCATATCCGTTAATTGATCCGAAACCTTGGCTCAGTCAGTAGCGTGTCTGCCTACTGAGCTAAGGGCACCTGTTCTATTCCCGATATGGCCGGAAAGTTTATCATTGATGAAAATATGGGTTTACTCTTTCACAGTGATAAATTAACGTCCAAGGATTAGATGTTGTGCCTATCCTAGTCTTAAATTAAATTATAAGGTATATGAAGCTACGATAAGCCTAGCAGGCCGGTATTGGGAAAATATATGACTTGAATAAAAAACTGACCCAGGACAAAGCCTGGAAACAGTAATGGATGCATTCATTAATCTAAAAATGACACCGGGAAAGGGGAATCAAAGCTGTTCCCCAGGAATTGGTTCACAAATGTTCTTCTACCCTTGAGATTGCCATGATTCGTTCAGTGTTCAGTGTAGTTCTTCATTTCATAGTTTAAAGTGGAGTCCATAATGAACGTGTGAAGATCATCGGCTCCTAGAACTATCATTGGTACCATAGCCACCTGCGAAATTGGGGAGTTTGGCTTTGTGCTAACGAATATAGGTTAAGGCGAGGTGGAAGGTGACGCGAGAAAAGGCCAGTGATTTATCAGTTTTTATAGCAAAACATTTAGTTGTCCAAAATAAATAAAATATTTCTTCAGTACAAACAAAGAATTTAATTTTATTCACATGTTGATATCAACAGTTGTTGAATATTGATCATGGGTGTACTATAATTAATTGACATTCGCTCTTCATTTAAAAAGTTTCTCATCTAGTGCAGCTATGCTCATGGCAGATATTCAACAACGTGAAGAAAATTAAGCTTTATGTTTCTACTGGTGCAATATTTTATTTATTTTGGCAAAAAAAATAAAAAATCTATAAAAACTACACAAACACGGACATTTTCTCGCGTCCCATACGTCCCTAACATAGGTTAGGCTAGAATTTAATCATGACAATGTTAAGGTGCGGCAGAATGGAGCGCGAGTAATTTCACAGTTTTTATAGCACTAAATTTTTTTGGACAAAATAAATCAAATATCTCTCCAGTAGCAACATAGAATTTAGTTTTCTGCACATGCTAATATCAACAGATTTTGAATACCTGTAAAAGGTGTCCTGGAATTTTGTCAAAACTTTTTTTTTTTAAACGTGTTTACCAAATTATAGGACACGTTTGACAGATATTAAAGATCTGTTGATATTAGCATGTGCAGAAAACTAAACTCTATGTTGCTACTGGAGAAATATTTGATTTATTTTGGCCAAAGAATTTCAATTCTATAAAAACTGTAAAAATACTTTCCCTCCCTTCAGCCACACCATAATTGCAGCCGTAAACCCTATTACAATGCTTTCAATTTATAACTTATCTTTGCCCCATTCTCTACTGGCAGATTGCTAGGCTTGTTATGTAGACTAGTCTATGAGATTATACTCACGACAATATTGTTAAGCCTGAGATACTCATGTCTTGTCTGTTTCTGCACCATGTGAAGACACCATTTCGTCCCTTTTGAGATTCAACCAGGGTATCCAAGTGTAAGAGTGACCAGCAGGAAGATAAACCTTTAAATTTTTTATTTTATCGTGGTTGAAACCAACTCAAACGCTATCTCAAAGTATTTTAATGTAGAGATTATTCTGTTAATAAGTGGCCTATATTATGTGTCGAAATATTATGTTTACTTCTATTTTTAGCACCACGTCTTACAATCCGTTTGGGTTACACGCATATGCACTTATTACTTTTATGTATTGGGGATAAGGAAAGTTGAGCTTAGAGAATAAATGTAAGTGCATATGAGTGGAGAAAGGAGATAAAAAAACTCAGTACATCCGACTGAGATTCAAATCTTTATCTCCCCGTTATTGGCAATCGAGTCTACTGTGAGAGAGACACCTTGGACCATTCTACTATTTAAACGGGCATTTTCTCAGTCGAAAAACCAAATTTATGAACACACTCATTGAGCTCCGTAAAGTGCGCTGATGTTCTACGACTGGGCCATGGAAGCTGGTTTCCTCATCAAGGTCACTGTTAACTCATTACTATTTAAATACATTTCGACACAAAGCTTATTTTATCTATGTCAATAAGGCGTGT
The DNA here is from genome assembly GCA_902141375.1 of Timema poppense. Lineage (NCBI taxonomy): Eukaryota > Metazoa > Arthropoda > Insecta > Phasmatodea > Timematidae > Timema > Timema poppense. Next base: position 37,315 of record CABFOV010003233.1, on the reverse strand, counting down.
TTTAGAGTATTTATTACGTCACTAAAGGTCACAAGTATTTAACCTTTTTTTTATTCCTCTGGCAAACTTTCACCTAACTTATAATTTTTAGCGGTGGCGGGAAGATGCAATTTAGCTTACACAATATGTGTAATAATGACCTTGTACGCCAGCATTCTCGTCTGTTCAAATAGTTTCACTGCTAAGCCGCATGCTAGATCACTCAGTTGTGTTAGAAAATCAATAGTATGGAACTCCGCACGGACTTTCTCACTCCATTGTTTAAAAATTGAGATATTTACTAAAAACTGTTAATATATGTGAAACTAAATAATACACACTAGAGAACCCGATATATTTTCGACATTTTATTAGAGATTGCACATATATGGTTATCTCGTTGCTATTAAATTCCTCATTAACAAATTTAGACCAATAAAAAAGGTAAATATTGACTATTTAGTCTAAAATGATAGAGATAGATCATTATAAATAGCCCTACATATTCGCAATGCTAATTAAGTTCATATCTCAAATAGCTACGGAGATATGATAGAAAATGAGAATTTGCGCATCAGACCGGAATCCTTAAAGTCATTTAGCCAAACTATTGAGAGTAGCCATTTTGTTTGGAATATTTATAAATGTTTAGAAATAAAATATAATAAAAATCATTATAGCCGATTTTGAGAAAATAGCATTTTTCTCTTTTTGCCCTTCAGTAAACTGTCCTTAATTTTAGAGTTATATATTCAATTTCAAAAATCCCCCGGGGCAACCTTATTAAAATCAGAGATAACAAGTTTTAGCCCAATCGGTAAAATATTTTAGGCTCTAGTCCGAGGTACAGGCAGACAAAGGCCATTCAAAAACAACTTTTTTTTTTGATTCGGGGGGTCATGAGACGTCAACATTCATCAAAATCTCGAGTTTGATTTTTTCAAGGATCACAATAATTTATTTGCCTTTAAGTTAGCGAGAAAGTAAAAAGGTAAATTATTGTTTTATTAAATAAATATGACAGTGTAATAGCGATATTTAGACTGGTGCAGTGTAACCCATATATGCACAGTGAGGTTGCTACGGAAAAATAAACATTTCCCCTTTTCGTTTTATCTTCTCAGAGTTTCAATTAACATACCGTTAGGGTTATAAGTATGGATATTAATTACGAGAGTTTGGCTAGGAATGAAGACGATGCGATTTAATGATAATGTTTTTGAATCTGTGTTGAAGGAGAGTGAGAAACTCTTCAAGAAAAAAAGAAAACACTTCTATACACTCACTCGGGATTCAAGCCCCGACCTCTCTGTCACAGGCAGACCAGACAATACTATATTGATGCCTTAACCCACGTGATCAGTGGTGGGAGTAAAACTATATTGTTAGTTTGTAAGTTACGTTAGTATATAATCCATATTTAAGTTTTAGTACTATTCTTGTGGTTCTGACAGTTAAATAAATTATTGATACTACTGAAATATATTTTACTGTCACCTTTTATAAGTATTATCAATACCTAAAATATAAATAGTAAAATAATATTATAGTAATAATGACTGAAAAAGTTTGTATTTTCTAATAGGCTATCACCAAAATCCTACTACACAAATTATAGTGTAATGTGAGCCCATCTTTATCAGCGATGATTAGATTCGAACCATGGTCTCCCATATTTGTGGACAACGATGCTAACGTATTAGACACGAGAACGGTCGCTGTTGCCGCACGAGATACAAATCCCACTTTTGATTCATCCATGACTGCACAAGCTAAGGGAAACGGGCTGTAGAGTAGTAGTATTTTAGTTTATATAAGACATCGCACCTTTGTTTACAAGAACACTTAACACCTTCAAGAAAGTGAGTTGATAAATATTTGATCTTCATTAGGTTGACAAATTCATTTATTATTCCTTAGGAAACAACTAACACACGTGGTAAGCATAACTTAAATAAGACGCAATTTTGTTGGGTGTACTGAACGTGAGTTAACTAAATGGTTTTCCACTCTCCCTCCACGCAAATTCAGACACATTTCCTTTAAAAATTAAATCTTCCTCATCCTTAACACATTAGCGTAACTAGTGCATATGCATATAGCCCGGTTGGGTAGTAGAACGCTGTGATCATACTAATATTATAAAGAGGAAAGGTTTGATTTTTTGTTTGTTTGTTTGTTTGTAATGAATAGGCTCCGAAACTACATTGTGTATTTTCTTTTATTATATTATTATGCCCGTGCGAAGCCGGGTTGGGCTGCTAGTAAATATATATATATATATATATCTTATGCAAATTTTATTTTATATTCTAATTTAATCGGTTTGTAAGTTGAATCGTTTAAATTTCCTTAGTATGTAAATGGTGTAGCCCAATGTAAGCGTAAGCCAATATATCCAACAAATATGTTCAAAAATTAATGTTCCATCCGTGTTTGAGGACACAAGGTAAATACCATTTATATCACCTTGAGTCAAACCGTAACCTTTTGAATAGAAGAGTTGCGATGAATGGGTGGCCAAATTCCTCAAGGTTTCGATTTTAATATGCTTGGCAATATGTTTTTGTGGGGGAGGGGGAGTTTACACCTCGTCTGACTATCCATCTGGGCTATAACATACTTACACTAATGACGATGAGATATATTATTTATAGGAGATATACCCACATTTGTGTTTAGGGAGAGGGGGAACCCATTTAGGAAAGAACACCCAGCTGAGATTCGACCCCAAACCTTCCCGTCATCGGAAAACCAGACCAGAAGGGTGGGCCCACGTGCCCACCCTTGCGGTTTAGTTCCTTTCAGTTTGAACTATTTCCCTTAAGCATATGGACGAGACTTGAATAATTATACAGGCTGTTAGCACTTCTGACTAATCCTGGTTACTCGGCAGGTTTATAAACAATTTGATATTTCAACCTCTCCCTATATGAATGATGTTGCAGTTCTTTCAAAATTCCCCTTCAAACAGTTCCTTTAAGTCGCCGATGCCCAGAATAAGCATTCGAGCGTAAGAATGAAAATAAAAGCAAAGGTCAGATTTGTTTTTAGTTTTAGTTTTTTTTTCTTTATGAATGCTTCGGAATGTCTTTCCTAATGACCTTGGTTCGAAGGTCTATAGTTTGTTCCTTTTATTTTGAGAGCTGTCGGTTGGATTTATGTTTAAGTGATATAAGTACTTTCGGTGAAAGTTAATAAATATTATTGTTAAAGGATGAAAGCAAAATGAGAACTAGTATTCTACCTAAAGAGTTGAGTTCGGCGAAATAGAAAATTGCAATAATAAACCGTATAAAGATATTATATAATTGCTTTCAAATTACATGAAAACTAAAGTCTATTCATCATAGGAGTGGTATTAACTGACAGTTAACAGGAGATGTAAAAACGGCTAGATGAAAAACATAATTAAAAAGCAATTTATTGTTTGTTGTGAAAGTTTTGACTGATGAAAGTGGAAACAAATCAATTTATGGTCATGCGGATCGTATGGGCTGGCGAAGAGATACATGATGAGAGTAGATCTGGTAAATGAGTATAGCTGTCACTCACCTACACTCCTACTGTAGATGGAGTATAAGTCGTATTTAAATGTGTAGCCTATACATTATTTTTGTTACTGTAAAATGTTGGCAGTCCAAAACATCTAAAAGCTAAGTAATATTAAGAATAATGTTGGTTTTGTGTGAAAGAATGTTTTATTTCAACTAAAGTGTTTTATATATTTTACAATATCTTAAATAACACATTTAGAAAATTACAAGTTTGATTTTTGAACAAGAAATGTTACCATCAATCATTTAACTATCCATAATGAATATCATCACACATGTTGCAAATCAATGTAATTACGGGAATGTCCATATGGAGGAGATCACAATTTAATTAATCTAATTAATTCAATTTAAATTATTTTAAAAATGGCATATGGACATGTAAATAGAACCCGGGACCTTTAGTTTAGCGCGTAATTTATTTACCACTGAGCTACCCAAGATTTGTCCCGTGCTCAGGGTCATTCTTCACTCATATCGTAAGACTGAGTCTGTGATGGACGTGTGAAATCGTCAGTTAAATATCGTGATCTTTCAGATACCACTGCCACCTGCGACTCAGTAGGGCTATAATACTGCCAAGTATAGTATAGAAAATTGTAATTAAAGCAAATTTCAATTAATTGGCCAGTGACCGTATTTAAGAAAACATGTTTCTATAGGCTGTGGGCCGCAACACACCTTGGGCTAGTGAATCATGGGCCTTAGACCATTCGACCACCGAAGCAGGTTATACAGTCAACTCTTCATAGGAAAAGTTACTACCCACTTTGGTGGCCGCATGGTCTAAGGCGCTACTCTCGCAATGAACTGGACAGCTAATGACGGGAAGATTGAGGGGTGGAATCTCGGCCGGGTGTAAGGAGATTTATCAAAACGGTTTTCCACTCTCTCTTCACGCAAATGAGATACACCACCTTCAAATACCTTCCTCATCTCTAAAACCATTAGCGTATTTAGTACATAAAAGTATAACCTGATGCAAAAAAAAGTTACTAGCCATATTTTCACGTATTCTTATGTCCGGTAATGGGATTGGTAGCTGTCACTTTTGATATGTATATATATATATATATGAATATATATATATATTATAAATACCCATAAAATATTCCTAATAATATAATAAAATATTATCAATGTTGACTACAAAAATTATGTTTGTATTTTATAAAAGCTACTTCTTACCAACATTCTACTGTACATAGTTTGATGGATGACAATAGCGTGGCGTAGGACTACAAAATAATTGTTCCAAGAATCTCTGTCAGAAAATGTGGTGATGCCGGCCTACTGTGGTATCTAAAGGTCAGGCCGCCCATAACCGAGAACAATAGCTAGCGATGACCATGCCCATGGGCAATTAAATAACACGTGACCGCAATATGAGGTATTCTTCTATCCAGCTCCACGGCTATGAGCCGGTCTTATGACTCCTGGATAAATATTAATCCGGCAGTTACATATTTCTATCTGGTAGATGAGTTAAAATTGCGTCTTATGACTTCCGAATAGCATTTATCTGCCAGATAAAATGTATTTATCCATCACATTTTTATCGGGAGGTTTAAGTACTTGATAACTTTTATCTGAAAGTTAAAATGGTCGTTGCCATATTGACGCGTTGTTTTTCGTGAGGTTTCGCTTATCAGAATGTATTTTTAGGTTTAAAAACTTGGTTCAAGTGTTTAGTAAGCACATGCCTAGACTTTAACTATATATAAAGTTAGAACATTTAATTCACACTTTTATAAAAACTGACAAGCTATATGTAGAGTTATAGTTATATAAGAACAGATTATTAAAATATGAGTACAATAAATGAAAGTTTGTAAACGTTGTATCAAACTATTGACCACATTTTAGCAAACATCGAAATTATTACTTGCAAGACAACAGCTTATGCGCCCACGTGACACCATATGTTTCCTCACACTCGCTTAGTCTCCTTATTTAACAAATGCTGAGCACCACCACTCGCTAGATTGTAGCGCTAACAGCATGGCTTATACGCATGCGTGCACCAGAAAAACAGTACCAACCTTGCGTGTTTTGCATAAAAATATATTTATCATACAGATAGCTATCCGGCAGATAAATTCAGTTCATAATACGTATAAAATATTAACGTGGTTGATAACCTTTATCTGGTTGTTAACCTCTACCTCCTGATAGCAATATTTATCCGGTAGTCATAAGACCGGCCCTAACTGGTCTAGTCTAAGGGACCCTGATTCGATTACAAGGCATCAGTTTAAACGTACATTAATTATACAATTAACTCATATTTCCGGGTAAATGGACACACACACACACACGCACGCCTCAGTTGGCGCATGGCTTTAAGGCACTACTCTCACAATACTTTATTACTGATTACGGGGATATCGGGGATCGAATCCGGTCGGGTGTACTGAAGAGAGACTTTTCCTAAATGGTTTTTGGCTCTCCCTCTCCATGAAAATGTGGGTACACTTCCTCTAAGTTCAGCCTACTTCATCTCTAGCCCGTTAGCGTTAATTAGTACATAAGCGTATAGCCCGAGCCTAAGACGCAGCGCAAAAAAAAAAAAAGACATATGTAACATGTGATTTATATCTTGTATATCAGGGGTCGGCATTAGTTGATCGCGACCAAGTGGTTGTGTCGATCTCGTGGTAATCTTGAGTTAATCGCGTAAGAAAACTACATCGTCATTAAAAGTTAATATTTGAGTCTCCTAAACTCGCAAATATATAAAGTTATTTCAAATAATATTTGACTTTGACCAAAAAAACCTTGATCGGTTACAATCTGTAATGAAGAAATATAAATATTGTTTAGTGTGAAAATGCATAGGCCTACTTTTATTCATTCTATATTTTTTTCTAGAAAAGTAGAAAGAAAACTATTTGGGAGAAAAATAGTAATTTGAAGAACTTAAAATAAGATGTATATCCAAAATAATCCAAAGTAGAGTGAAGAAACGATGGCTGATGGCCAGGACCTTAGATAAAACACGTCGGCCAGGCTCTACTAAGGTTGCCAATTCCTGTTGTAGAATATGTATCCCAGCTGAGAATACTTAGTTGTTTCTTAAATGGTTTCCCCAATTTTCTTCAAGGCAGACATTTTAGTATATCTCCACAAAATCCTACTTTCCTCATTCCTAATATAATACTGTAAATAAGTGAAAGGACAATAGTCTAAATATTACTTTGTTTTACTATTCAGGTTTTTTTAGTATTAGATTTTTTTTTACTTATAGAATTCTAGGATAATACCAAGACATTAAAAATAAATTACCCTACATTGTAAAGTTGTTGTAAGTCGTGCATTTCTATAGCTTTTTTTAAAAAAAAAGCTTCTTCGCCGCCACAGAAACGCCAGTGAAGCGTGCGAAAGCCATGCGCGGATTACGGTTTCGTGTGCAGCTTCTGCTATCGAGACCAAGGAAACGCATAATACCTAAACATGGTAAACAGTTTGTTTCGTCGGATTACAAATTTTTCTCTTTGGTCGGATAGTAGAAGATGCTATTAGTATGAAGGGAAGATGTTAGCTTAAGAGTCCATCTCAGGGCCGTTTAACCAGTAAATTAGATACAATATTAGTCGCAAACTAAAAAAACGTATCTGAGTGCATTTTACACCATTCTTCATTTGAAAAAATTTAAATTAGGACCAGATTCGTTTTATTTTTTATACTTCAAAGTGTTTATTTTTAATTTTGTTTCATTGTTTAACACATTTTAAATCGGATCTCAATTCCGCTGTTTTCTAAAGTAGAACACATAAAATCACACCACTATAAGTTGTGTTTTCATTATTATTTAACTAATTTTAGGTGTTATCCGGGGGTGAGAAGGGCTATTAAACTGAAACAGCTTACCATCGCATATCTGTGGGCACATGAGTCATAAAAGCCTTAGGGTCAGTTTCATAGTCAAATTTAGTACGCCTCAAGTGCGGTGCTACACTAAGTTCATGACGACACCTACCTAAACCAGAATGGAATGGGCCAGTTTCACATATAAAACTGTCCCGTTCCATTCAAGTTTTGGTAGGTGTTGTCTTGTATTTAGTATAACGCTGCACTTGAGGCGTACTAAGTCTGACTATGAAACTGGCCCAAATGTCTGGTATTATTTGGTTTGCCGTTGATGGGGGGGTCGAGACTCGAAACTTAGTCGAATGTAGGCCAACCAATGGTTTTCCAATATTCTCCTCGTTTATATGGATACACCTTATCACACTTCTACCACCGTCATTCCTGTCTCATTATTTTACATTTGCGAATATCCAGCTGTACGCACGCTTGAAAAATAATAGTTATAGATTGTTTTCGCAATGCGTATTTCTACCGGTTCATTATACACGCATACATACTAATTACGCTAATATTTTAGGGTTGAGGTAAGTTGAAGGGGTTCTTATTTATATATACATATTTAAAATTTGTAAAAATACAAAATACCGATTAATGTTAAATAGAATTGCATTTATACATTTTATGCAAAAAATATATTCATTATTTTTCTCTCATCATATCTAAAACTTCCCAATAACTGACAATAGAGAGTTAATAAATTCAACTGAACTATTACTGGTCACAAGACATCTTGTGAATGTGAGGAATACCAGGCCTCCACCGTGGTTCGGATTCCACGTTAAACTGTAGGTCCTCCATTTCATCTCACAATCACCCTACCATTACACATTAGCGTAAGCGCGTATAACCCGAACGGGTAGTAATACGCGGTACTAATAATAATAATAATAATAATACTGGTCGGGGCTGTTAGTAATATTGTCTTATGAAAAAGATTCGCGAATCAATTATGTTCAGAAACCTGTGCATTAGACACTATGATCACTGACGGATCGTGTATGTTTTCCTGTCAAAGGAATGCACCTGATAAGTGCAGGGGCTTCACTTGACCGGATATCCGCGGATAGACCTGATTAGAAGCGAACCTTTCTGCCGATGTGCCAGTGTCACCTCTCGTCATGTTTTCAAGTGGGACGGGGCAATTATGTGTTAGTTGGCTGCCATCACACCAACACACACACACAAACTTTCTTAACCTACAGGCATGCATTGCGCTGTCCACGCCAGACTTAGAAAGTGAACCAATTGTTCAAAGTACTATCACGTATGCTTAGCCCAATCTTCAATAGGGAGTTTTTAGAAAATCCAGACATATTACTTTATGGCCAAAATCGATACATTTTCTAACATATTATTATTGTTATTTTATAAGGGTGTGTGAAGCTTAGAAACTTCTGTGTTGAAGTTCAAATTTTTATTGTTTCGACTTTTGACACCCACAAAGCCTTCACTTCTTCCAAAACATTTCGAAGGAAGAAGAAAACTTTATTATATCAATAGATTTGAAACAGCTTACTAAATATAACATATTTCATAATAGGCCTATGTAATTTTTAGAACAGCTACTAAACCATATTTTAACACCGACCAGTGTTTAAATGACATCTAGAAAGTAGGCATGAATAAATTCATTAATGTCAGCATAAAATAAAATATTGTGCTTTGTTATTTCTTCAAATGGTATTCTCTAACTACAGGCACCTTGAGGATTACATTATTATTATTATTACCACGTCTTACTACTCGTTCGAGCTATACGCACTTACGCTCATGTGTAATGGTAGGGTGATTGTGAGATGAAATGAAGGACCTACAGTTTAACGTGGAATCCGAACCACAGTGGAGTCCTGGCACTCCCCACCTTATGGATTACAGTAAAAGCTATAGTATGATTTTGGTAGGAAGAACAGTAAAAGTTAGTTACTAAAGTTACTAAAACAATTTTAATATAGTCAAGCATCAAATCATGTTATCTGAAGTTGTCACTTTTGATAGATATCATCAATACTTATAAAATAACATAAATAATAAAGTGATAAGTTATCACTGTTGGCCGCTAAGAAATATGATTGAATTTTCTCTACTGTCCTTCCAACCAAAATCAGGGTATAGTTATACCGAATCCCGGCAGTCTGAAATTCCAGAGAGTCCGGACACACTTTTCGGAAAAAATGTGAATCAAATTAAGTAGAATGAAATATTTTGAGTAACAAGTTCAACTTTCAAAGTTAAAAGAGAATGTAAGAAACAGTGATATCTGATAATAAATACTTTATATTTACATGTTGCAGTCAAACTAATGTGTTTTACTGCAACTAAATATAATTACAGTAAATGTTACGTGTAATACATCAGTTAAATAAATGAACATTTAATTAAACGCATTCAACTGTGATTTAAAATTCGAGAAAAATACTGTATCCCCTGTACTCTCCCGCTTATTCGAGTTTTCGCTAATCCGAACATGCTTCGGTTCCAATTAATTTGGATTAACAATATTATTATTAGCACCACGTCTTACTACCCGTTCGGGTTATACGCACTTACGCTAATGTGTAATGGTAGGGTGATTGTGAGATGAAATGGAGAACCTACAGTTTAACGTGGAATCCGAACCACGGTGGAGGCCTGGCATTCCTCACATTCACAAGATGTCTTGTCAGAGGTGAAAGAAGGGTTTGGTAATCAGATAAATCTTTGCCGGGAACTAACAATATTCTTGTGTATTTAAAGATTAAAATAAATCTGATGTGAAAGCAACAAACTGTTTAAAACTTCGCTTCTAATTAATAAAACATACCTTCGCACACCCCTATCATTTGATAGGTTTTGGTAATATGTAAGCCTCAAAAGTGACGGCTGCATATCATATTACCTGACGTATTTATACATGAAATTAGCTCTAGTAACTTGTATATCACTGTATATCACTTAGATTAATAATGCCCTTCCCATGAAAACTGAACTGTAAAGAATGCTTCACCTCTTGAGATCTTTTGACCGTGGCTAAATGGCGAGGAAACATGACTATTGGTATGAAAGACTGTGGTTTGACCCCGAGTGTCGTCACAAACGAGTAGCTATGGTTCAGAGTTTAGTATATTAAGTGCTACTGTTTAGATTAGTTTAACCTTGTGCTAATGTAATACTGTGTTTTGATGTGGATGACTTGACTACCTTATGAATTAAAGTTGAATAATAAATTCGTTTCCAAGCACGTAGCGTTTATTAAATAAATCCTATATTTCAACCTGGTATTAAATACAACTTGTCGTATGGTAGAAGCAGCAGCCTATAAAAAGTAAACCATTATGTTATTTCAATTAACAATAAAATTTTACTAATTAAAATTTGCTATGGGGATATTCTATATAAATTATTTAAAAACATAAATGTTTCTATGAAATGCCAGTAAATTACTTGGAAATAGTGCATAATATGTATACACAAAGATTTAAATGGGTAGATAGAAAAAATATATTTAGTTTAAAAATTCTCCTTTTAAGTTGTTTCTTAATTACTTTATTTAATTAATTTATTTTCAGCGGAAAATAAAATCTCTGAAATTCAAAGAAACGTCTAGAAATGTATTATTTTTTTAGATTCTCCATTCCTTTGTTTTGTATAGTTTCAAGAGTCGTATGTTATGTTCAAATTATTTTGAGGTATAAACAAGTAGTGGAATAATTATAATAATATAAATACACAGATTAGATCTATATAACCGGTCAAATTTGTATGGAATTGTACGTTGTACCAACATTTTTTCCATCAAACTGTTCAGTTAAAATTAAAAAATAATAAAATTGGTATATAATATACAATAGGTACCAATGGCAGAATAAAAATTGTAACACAGAGAATATAACACTCGGCTTCTATGGCTATTAAATAAATGATAAAGTATGTCAGAAAGTTGGGAAAGATGTTCAGAAATTATTTTACTTGATGTGTATTAAGATGAGGTGTTAGAACAGATCGGAAAGTATGGTAAAGTATATTTAAAAAATGCTGGAATGTAAAATATAACACAGTGAGGAATGAAATATCGTTGTTTTAATGAAACCATAAAAATATGAATCTAAAACTAAATTTAAAGTAAATATTTCTTGAACAACATTTACAATGATCAGTGTAAAATGTGAATATATTTCCTTGGTTTGGATTAATCCCTTGCTCCTTGGGTTGCTTATGAATTCGAATCTATATGTTTTGGTGGATATGGTCATCATTAGAATACTCTTGTTATATTGATGAACGACGCTCTCGTCATGATATCGAATTACCAAACCAACCTAATCAGAACACTTTTAACATATTTTAATGCTGAATAAAAACCTATACTAGATTTTGGGAAGACTAAATTATTATTCAGAACAGCGGGTCACCATGGTGCAAGGACCTTGAAAGACTACGCGAGGGTGTTCGCTTTTTATTTCTTCACACCGCGAGAGTTATTGTGATGCAAATCACGATTGATAAATTCTTCGAAGGTCTACTACACGTGAGGGTGTACCCCACGATGGAGAGTGTAAGAAAACACCTAGATCCACATTTAAGAATAAATTGAACTAAAATTAACTATTATTTATATTAAGTAGCCATTTGACTAGGACTCATCATTCCTGTGTCCTAATTGTTTATGTTGCCAGATAATAATTGACGATTCATTTCACGTTGGCTGGTTCAGGGTTCTAACCCCGACGTCGTATTCTGAGGTGTCTTACCCTTTATGGTTTCCTCTCTCCCCCTCCATGCTAATGCGGGAATACTTCCTCTAATCTCTTTACCTTCTTCCTTCCTAGCTAACTGTTGAAGATATTGGGAGATATCGGAATTATTAAAAATGATAAAATACTCTTGATGATCAAGGCGCTATTTCACAAAGCTAAATTTTTAATTTAGTGGCAAGGTAAAAACTGTCTCTTATTCTAAATTGGCTTGGTGTTTTAAAATTTGAAACCACCATATTTTTTTTTAGCGCCATGTCTTACTACCCGTTTGGGTTACACGCATATGTTTTAATTACGCTAATAGATTTAGTGATTAGAAAGGTAATATTAATAGGAAGTGTACTCGTATTTGCATGAAGGGAGGGTGGAAAACCATTAAGGAAAAACCACCCTAATTACACCCGGCCAAGATTCGAACCTCAATCTCCCCGTTATCGGTAGTCTAGTCTACTGCAAGAGTAGCGCTTTAGGCCACGCGGTCGCCGAAGCGGGTACCACCAATGATAAAATCTAATTTTCAGGAGCTCTAAAACTCGTCGGATATACATAAACATTACAAAATATATATCCTTGTGTTTCTCTTCTTTTCCATTTGCTCCTCGCCTTACTACCCACCTCTAATGGGGTGGGGACAAGGAAGGTAACATTTAGAAGAAATGTATTGTCATTTCCATTAAGTAAGCGTGGGAAACAATTTATCAGACGACACTATCAATGCACCTCATGCTCGTGAACACTGGACTGTATATATTATTTAAGGTGGGAATGTAGGGATCGTGAGTCAAGGGCAGTGTTTTTAGCTGTTTTTACATAGCAAATCCTATCTTTGGCCAATATATATCTAATATTTCTCCAATAGAAACATAATTTGATTTTCCTCCCATGGTGTTATAAACAGTTGTTAAATATCTGTCATGAGCATAATGGCATTAGTTGAGAAACATTTTTAATGAAGAGAAAATGTTGCCATTAAATTACAAGACACACTCTTGCCAGATATTCAACAACTGTTAAGGTCATCATGTGAAGAAAATTAAACTCTTGTGTCTACTGGAGAAACATTTTATTTATTTTGGCCAAACATGTCTTGATACAAAAACTGCTAAAACACTGCCCTTTACTGGCATTCCCTACCTTACACCAGCTAGACATGTACTTAACTGGTATTGTACCTTTAATAAAAGAACACCACCAACATTCTATAATCATTTAGAACATGCACGATGGCTGTGAGAGTTTTTATTTTGGCCTTCCTCCACACGTTTCCTGAATCATGGGTGGAGTACCAAGTGTGTATGTGTGTGCGCGCGCGCGCGCTGTACTTCAGTGCCATTATTCCGTACAATGGTGTCCCTGCCCGCTCAAACCTCTCATTCAATGAATAGCAATTCACCTGGACACCTAGCTTGAGGAACGATCTTTTTCTCAGAAATGTTAGCTGTAAATTATTATTTTTGAACACATTCGTACGTGTCGCGTCTATACCAAGCACGTGACATGCAATCATACTTAAAGGAGGGATAGAAGATTTAAAAAAAATTCTTATAAAAACACATATAATAGACTGTGACATAAATAAGCTGTAGAACAGTTATGCACATGAATATGATAAACACATATAATAGACTGTGACATAAATAAATCGTAGAACATTTATGCACATGAATATGATAAAACACATAAAATAGACTGTGTCACGAATAAGTTGTGGAATATTTATGCACATTAATATGATAAAAACACAATAGACTGTGACGTGAATAAGTTGTGAAACATTTATGCACATGAATATAATAAAAACATATAATAGACTGTGACATGAATATGCTGTAAAACAAATATGCATAGGAATATAATAAACACATAATAGACTATGACATGAATAAGTTGTGGAACATTTATGCACATTAATATGATAAACACATATAATAGACTGTGACACGAATAAGTTGTAGAACATTTATTCATATGAATATGAGGATGCAAACTTTGCCATATACTTTTGGGTACAATTTACAACGTTTGGAAATGTTGATCTTTGGCATGGTTTTCTAAAAATACATTTTTGCCGTGTTTAAAAATGCCTGCTTCACTACGCAACACATTTAAATTATACATCCCGTGGGCTGGAGTGAACACACTGGTGGACCGTATTTGGCTCATGAGCCATCATTTTTCCATCCCTGGTCTAGACTATCTCGGAGAATCATTAGTGTGTATGTTGTGTGTGTGTGTTCGCGCGCGCGTACTATACCGTATTCACGCCTCAAAGAAAACACACTCCCAAAAACACTGCAGGAAATCTACCACGGACAAAATTTCGCTGTGTGTATTTAGTTTCCATTTGTCAAAGTTGACAACATCTGTCAAAAGTGAGAGATATTGAACCCATCCTCTGAAGTTCATTGGAGTAGATAAATATTAACTGTATGAACTATTAGAAAAGGTTCTTCAAAAAGTATAGTGCCTTTTTAGCCCTTCATAAAAAGTTCTTTATCCGATGATTTCCCTATAGTAAATTTTTTGACGCTTCAGAAAAAAAATTTTGGTAGATCGCTTCTGGTAGAACATTTTTGGACCATCAGAAAAAGTTTGACCTTTCGGAAAAATTTGTTCATCTGGTGCCTTCCCTTCAGTAATTTTTGACCTTACGGAATAAGTTACTTATCGGGCAACTTCCCTATAGTAGCTTTTTGAACTGTCAAAAAAAGGTGGTCCAACTACATGAAGTACGTTTTAGTTCCAATGTGATGGCTATTACCGAGATATAACTAAGATAATATGAGAGATAAAGGTAAACATTAGGCTAATCCGCCAGGATTTGTTTGGAGAAAGATAAATAATTAAGGTATAAGAGAAAACACCAATAATGCACTGGGTTTTGGAGCCTGAACCTCGAACTCTCCAGTCAAAATTAAAAATTCACACTGCACCAGCCCCACTTAAAATAATAAAGCATGGAATAAACTAATAAAAATACGTTTTTAAAAGTTTGTTTATCACCTTATCTCATTCAGTATCGCGTCTATCTACTAAAGGATCCTGACCTCGATTTCTGGCCTGAATAAAAAAAACTTGATTATTCGTGAATTTGGGCATTGCCCTTTTACAGTGATCGACAGCTGAATTAAGTTTGTTTTTGAGTAGTGTGTTATTATAATCAGCTGTTTATAAAGCACACGTTAGATACCCCAAAATAAAATTGTTATTTTGATTCAGAAAATAGGCAACGTCTACAATCCAATTTCCAAATTCAGGGTTTTAATAAAATATAACATTTATTAGGATTAAATTGATAGCATTTAACTATTTTATTGATTCTACTTTAAAGATAGTGATACTATCTATTCAAAGCGACCCGCTTCGGTGGCCAAATGGTCTGTGACGTCACTATCACAATTGACTGGACTGTCAATGATGAAGAGAATGGGGTTCGGATACCAGTCATGTGTACCGAGGGTTGTTTTTCTTAAAAGAGTTTTCACTCTCCCTAAAAACAAAATTTGGGTACATTTCCTCTAAATTCAACCTTCCTCATCCCTAACACATAAGCGTAATTGTTGTATATGCGTATAGCCCAGACGGGTAGCTATACGTACGAAAAGAAAGAAAATCTAAAGCAATAGCTGAGGATTATATGCCCTGACGTATGAATAGATAAAAGTACAGTATGAATAGTAAAACTTATAGCTGTCAAAGATGGCTCTTCCTAGGAATACAAGGCAGCACCTATGGATGGTGACCTAAGTTAAAGGCCCACACAATCACGCACCTCTAAGTATGCAGCAACTTTCTTTCACCCGCGGTCAGCTGTATTATTATACAGTATGCCCCCCCCACCCCTCGCGGGCAGACTAGGTGCCACGCCGCGCGTGAAGTGTGTGGGTGTGTTACCCATGACCCGCATACCAGACATGCCGGTCTGGCACGCACGTACGTGTTCGCTTGTTGGCTCTAATACGTTTACTATAATTTACATTTCTACTAAACCTGTTTTGGTGGATGGGGAGAGTAACCTTTTGGGAAAGGGAGGAAGGACAATATTGCGCACCAAGTTCAAAATCGTAAACAGTTCGGAGTAGGACACAAGTTCATTTTCTTTTTTTATTCATCTAAGAATGACCGATACTATCCCAGAATAATGATCTTTACTTCTTAACCCCCCTGTGTACATACATATTGCACAAGTATATAGTGTACATTAATAAAATGAAGAGTTTGTATGTCTGTCATGAGAATTGCACGATATCTACCGCACGCAGGGGGCTGAATTAAAAAAATAGAGCTACGGTTTAATTTTAAAATACCTACCTGCCTTGGTGGCGTAGTTATCTAATGCGCTAGTCTTGTTTAGCTAGACTGCCGAGGATGGGGAGATCAAGGTTTGAATCTCGCTCGGGTGAACTGGGGGTGGTTTTCCCTAAATGGTTTTCCACTCTCCCTACATGTAAATGCGGGTTCACTTCCTCTAAATCCAAACTTACCATTTTCTAATCCATTAGCGTAGTAAGTACATAAACGTATAGCCCGAAAGAGTAGTAAGACGCGGTGCTAAATAAATAGATACAAAATTAAAATACTTAACACACCAACACTGCTAAAAAAATCGCTTTCTTAGACATATATCCTTTTTCTTCTTCTGTAGTTGGTCATAACATGAATTACATATATAATGATCTACTGTTCAAACACATATTTTACCAATGTTCTTTGATAGAGCCTGTCGGATTAACACAGTAGCAAACATAGCAAATGCTACGGGCCCCACGTTTTTTAGGGGCCCCCAAGACAAAATATAATAAATAAATTGAGAATTTGAAAACAAATAAAAAATTGATGCTTGTAAGCTGTTTGGTGAAATGGCATCCCAGCATATTCTGACAATCTGACAACGCTGTTGTTTACATGTCAAAAGAATGCCATGCTGAATGGTATTACCATATTTTGGGTTCGTTTGATAACTGTCAACTCTTTGGAGTCCAAACGTATAAAATACTTTGCGCATCTATCTGTCACTCATGGCTACCAAATGTAGAGGAGAACGTTCATTTTCAAAACTGAAAAGGATGAAAAATTAATTGAAGAGCACCATGTATAAAAACAGATTGAACAATATCACTCTAATGATAATTAAACATGAACCTCTGCGTGAAATAGATATTTCCAGTATCATCAACAAATTTACTCATGCTAAATTTAGAAACGTTAACTTTTAAATTGTAGTTTGGTTAATTTTGACATTTGGGATTGATACTTACATGTAAATAGTAAGAGTGGTGGTTCTAGAGGCTATAAACTGGGGGGAGGGAGGGGGAATATTTTTATACTGACTACTTAATTTTTCATGAATGATTCTCATACAATAGTGCGATATTTTTATCAGATAATAAATTTGAATCTGATATAGGCAAAATGCTTTTTTCACTACTTGGTTCATTACACGCAGGCGCAGTACTTATTAATTTTTGTCAAAACCATGCCAAACTAGAACTGCCTCTGAATAATAATCATACGTTTGACTGGCTGAATAGCAAATTAATATAATGAATTATTTAACTGTTTAAGTAAATGACATATTTTAATATTCATGTGCATGTTAATATGTTTGGGGCCCCTTTATGATATTATGCTACAAGCCCCGCACTAGCTTAATCCGGAACTGGTAGAGGGAAATACAATTATAAAAGAACTTGTGTTTTTGTAATTGGAATATTATCGTTAAATCGTTTTTAAAACAATGACTATTCACATTTAAACTGTAAACTTTGTAAACATGTTTCATTTCGTACTATCTCACGCATGTATAATGAATGTAAAATTGTTACAATGTACTTTATATATGTTTTTGATAGCCGTTTTAATGTCGCAGTTACTCGCTTTGGTGACTACATGATCTAACGTGCTACTCTCGCAGTAGACTGGTCAGGTGTACTGAGGATGGTTTTCCAAAATAGTTTTACAGTCTCCCTCCACACAAATGCTGTTACACTTCCTATAAATATAGACTGCCTAGTGCCTAAAACCATTAAAGTAAATAGTACATAAGCTTAAGCCCAAACGGGTAGTAAGACGTGGTAATAAAAAAAAGTTGCAGCTCCCTATAAGGTGGTACTCAGTGTAGTGGAAATAGTAGGATTACAATAATTCTCGGAAATCTTGGACACAATTGTTTGCCCCCTTTCAAAATCTGCAGCTTTGTGCGTATTCGCTTAATGCAACCCTCAGTTGCGTAGGCACCATGCTTAAACAAATTTGATTCGACTAGACACTGTCTAGAATCAAACCCAAGTCTCCCGTTGAGCAACAGTCAGACCAACGGAGAACTCTTTACTCAGCTCTGTAGAGTGGGCCGGCTCAAGATGAATAAAACTGTAAACAAATTGTGACAATAAATACCTCGAGTCTTTCTTCCTCCGGGCCCTTGAAGAGCTATCGTTACGGGAAAACACAGATAGTCGGATAAGTTACCATTATAAGGGTAATATAACCGGTTATATCGCTGACCAAATCGTCGGTAATATCCCCCACTTGAGGGGAATTTTTTCTTCTTCTAGATATGTTAATCATAAGCCATAACGACCATGTGGACACTTTACGACACGTGCTTGACAAGAGACCTTACTTAATGACTTCCCTTAAGCGCTATACTGAGCAACATGCACGGTCCGTTTTGCATCGACAGCTTAGGAACACACCTACGCGATATACTGGTACGCCATTTAAATATGTTACACACTACGTTACATAATAATAGCTCTTTTACTTTCTAATATAGAAAAAGTATTGTAATCGTGAACGTTTATTTTTACTTGAATTTTGGCGTTTAATGTGCCCCCTCACTAAAAATAAAGTTGGTCTTACAATTGTGTCTGTCTGTCTACCCCATGGCTCTGTGTCTGTCTGTCCCTGGGGCTATAGATGAAACGGTTTGATGGATTTTGTTTAAACTTTATTTCTAAAAAATGCATAGCTTGGGGTATTTTAATGTTTGTTTTAGTATAGCCTTCTAATTAGGGGAATTTTCTAATGAGCGATTTAAAGAAAGTGATTAATCATTGAATCACTGTGACATTTTACCCCATTCCCTCCCCGTGCTAATCAATGTGGGTGCATTTATTCAAAGCTACACCTACCAATCCCTACTCCTTAGAAAATGTCGTTAAAAACCATGTTGTTGAACATTAGTAAGCATAAAGATAAAGTACGTCATTCCTACTCTTTAACAGTTAATATGCAACGATAAAAACAACCTCCCAACCTCTCTTCTTCGTAATCGAGAAACAAGATCATACACTGATATTTTATTTGTTTGCAGTGTGTACTTCTAAAATTACCTTTTCCCAACCATAACCTCAATATATTTATAATGGGGTATTTTGGTAGAAAATGAGATTCTTTCATAAGCCTATTTCCATGAAAATCGGTGTATAGATGTCCCGACGTTTAATCTATGTGCCCCCACCGATGAGGGCTACGGTAATCTTGGGCAACCGATATATGTTTTCTAACCCGCCTCGGTGGCGTAGTTAGTTAGCTAACACGCTAGTTTCGTGTTGAGCTGACTGCGGAGGACGGGTAGATCAAAGTTCGAAACTCGATCAGGTGAACTTGGGGTGGTTTTTCCTAAATGGTTTTTCTCCTTACCTCCACGCAAATACGGGATAACTTCCTCTAAATTCAACCTTCCCATTTCCTAATCAATTAGCGTAATTAGTACTTAAGCATATAATCCGAACGGATAAGGCACGGTGCTAAATAAATAAATAAAATAAAATATATTTCTTAAGGTGAGGCAGAATAGAAGACAAAATTTTATTTTGGATTTCTTCCTTCTCGGTGACCTGGCGGTCTAGGGGTTAAGGTGTCAGACTTCTATGCTGGCGGCCGGGGTTCAATCCTCGGTCCCGGCACAGATTTATCTGATTACCAAACCCTTCCTTCACCTCTGACAAGACATCTTGTGAATGTGGGGAATGCCAGGCCTCCACCGTGGTTCGGATTCCACGTTAAACTGTAGGTCCTCCATTTCATCTCACAATCACCCTACCATTACACATTAGCGTAAGTGCGTATAACCCGAACGGGTAGTAAGACGCGGTGCTAATAATAATAATAATAATCTTCCTTCTCGAACAGAATACCTGCTTGAGGAGAGGAAATATCTCCAACATTCTATTAATTTCCCCACCTTGGGGTGTGTCACTCTTTTGGTCGGTTAGTTTTCTGTATTCTGAAATAAAAACAAAGCAAAGACCAGTCAGCCATCTCTACCTGAAGTTTTGGGTTCGCGAAGTATTTAAAGTGCGGCCGAAGGGAGCACAAGTATTTGCACAGTTTTTATAGATTTGACACTTTTACCTCAAAATAAATCAAATATTTCTACAGTAACAACATAGAGCTTAGTTTTCTGCACATGCTAATATCAACAGATCTTGAATATCTGTCAAAGGTGTTCTGGAATTTTGTCAAAACTATTTTTCTTTATTTAAAAAGTTTTGACAAAATTCCAGAACACCTTTAACAGATATTCAAAATCTGTAGATATTATCATGTGCAAAAAACTAAACTCTATGTTGCTAATGGAGAGATATTTGATTTATTTTGGCCAAAAACATGTAATGCTGTAAGTACAAATACTCGCGCTCCCTTCTGCTGCACCTTAAATAAACAGGCTATACTGAATAAGCTTTGTTCCTATTTCTAATACAAACTATTTAGAAAATGCTTTATTTTTTTAGTAAATTGAAATGGTTTTAAATCTGCGTTTAATGAAAACATATCATATGCCTATTGCTTATTGCTATGTTGTTTGAAAAATAAATTTGTTACTAATTGTATAATATAATGATTCTCTAGATTTTTAAAATCAATTGGAATGTTATTCATGCACTTTCTAAACATGCTGAAAATTGGCTATTTTAGCATATAACTTAGAAACTTATTTTAAATTATAGTTGAATAATTATTTATTGTGCCCTTTCTCAATATCTACATTAGAAAGTGACTATGTAAGCACGCAACTCACAAACTAGCGTAAGCCTAGGACAGACGTCGAGTCTATAAATTAATTAAAATACGATATTACTCTATCAACGGGAATTAAACAATTAGCTTAGTAAGAGGACGCGCTAAGTATGCATCTCAATTATCTATAGCAGCGGTTCTCAAACCATGATACGCGTACTACTAGTGGTACGTACAATTATTACAGGTAGTACGCCGTGAGAGGCCAAGAAAAACAAGCAAATTTAAATTGTAAAAATATAATGCCTCATCAAATACCATAAATATATTAGGACAAAGTCAAACCAAAAGGAAAATAGATTCAAACATTTGTTGGAGGGGTTAATATGATTATTTTTTATATTTCTTTTATAAGTGTACCCTATTATCCGCATTGATTAAGTATAAATGTTAAATAATAATAATAAATAAAAATTGTTAATATATAAATGGTGTTTTGTTGTTATATTTCTGGGTGCCATTAAAATGCATATTAAAATATTCAGTACTATCTTGATGGTAATCCAAAATAAGGACATTGTTTGTGTGGTACTCCATTCAATAAGTATGGGAACCAATGATTATAGAGTGTAGATAAATGCATAAAAATAAAGGTGTAGTCTCAATTCATGTAGGCTATTCCTTATTTGATAAAAGTACATAGTATATTCAGGAGCTACTCTCAAAACGGTGTGAGCCAAGCACGTATGTAGGATTTAATTTTTTACTGGGTGAGGGCATTTGGTAGGAAAGAGATTTTTAGGGTGTAGCTACCCTCCACCCCTTGAACTACCAACGGGATAAGTTTTTTTTAAGTCATACACTTATCACTCTTGTAACTTTGGAATTGAGTTAATTCTTCCCCCATTGTGTAAAAAATACACATTTTAACATAGTTTTAACTAGAAAACGTTAATGTTGAACAAATTTTGGAGAGGCCCGCTCTAGTTGCCCAATTGACTAACGCGTTTGTCTCTTATTGAATTAGAGCACAGGAACATAACACAATTATATATAAATATATATTTTAGCCATTTCCATCAAACACATTTTTAATTGTTGTATTGTAGGAAAAGAGTAAAGCTACAAAAATCTGAAAGTTATTAATAGAGCTGGGATTTCTATGTAAATACATATTCTATTCCTTGCCATTTAGATGCTCAGAAAATATAAATCTCAACGAATCACACTATTAAGGTTAATATAATATATAAAATGAAAATAAAATTTTATTTGATTATCATTTTATATATTTTTACTTTTTTGACATGTTTATATATTTCAAGTGATTTTACATACAGCTACCTACTTTGTGTTGTTTTAATATATCTTTATACTAATTGCAAATTTGTTGAAAATCTAAACATAGTTTGATTTGGTTTGGTTTGTATAAATCAGCTGAAAGGAATTTTTCGATGAACTATTGAAAAAGGTAAAATCCAACTCGGGTAGTCAAGTGTTTTTCCACTAAATACATGCCTTCTCTTTTCACAATGAACGTTTTGATGCATTTTTTAAAAAGAATTTTGCAAACAGATAAGGAATTTCAATCTGCAACCTCCCTACCCTCCAACACAATAGTCCAACGACATACATTCTTATCTTTTAATATCTCCAAGTGATATTAGTTTCAAATGACCCTTTGAAAGTGAAAGTCTAACACTAAGCTACCATCAGATTTTACATTTTTTCACCATGACACCAGCCGAGTCTTGCGGACTAATAAATTAAATAATGGGCTGGGATCAATGACTCCTTCAAAACCGACGGTAAAGTTCTAATGTGTACAGCTTGCAACAAAAAAAATGGATGTTCTGTAAAATCACAATTGGAGCAAAATGTATGGCGCACATTTCGTACGATTTTTTTTTTTTTTGCTGAACTCAGCACGGACTTTCTCGCTCTATTGTTTGAAAATGGATATATTTACTCAAAACTCGTAGTATATATGAAACGAAATAATTTACACTAGCAAACCCAAGCAAAAATTGCACTATACTTATACTTTTTTTAGTCCCGGTTTTAAATTTTATAATTTAGTTTTTAAATAATTAATGTTCTCATTTGTATGTTTGTAACTATAAAAAAGATCAATATTGGGTCTACAAAGGTCAACACTTCGTACTAAAATTTCAACATTTGTTTAAAATTTTCAGCATTTTATTAGGTGTTGCAAATCTTTATGCCATCGCATTGCTATTAAATTCCTCATTTATAAATTTTGACCTCTCTCTGGTGGCATATTTTCCTTCGTAGAAAGTCATATGAAGAGTATTTACCGCACGCACGTGCTAGTGGGCGTGGCTCCTCGCGACAAGATGCGTGCGTGACACAGTGTTATACTGACCTGCATACCTGGGCGTGCTCGCAGTGTGAAATGCCTGGCACGCACAGGACGAACGGGGATATAGACTGGAAACTAACTGAAAAGAAGGAACTTTTAGAAATTATTTATATAAAAAAGATTGATAAGATTTTATTATTAGCATTATTTTATAGGTATTGTTATTATCTATTTAGAGTGACAGCTGCAAATGAATACGTGAAAGTAGATTTAATAATTTTTCAAATTGTCAGATTAGGTCTAATGCAAAATTGTATAGTGAAATTGCTCCGATGTAGGTCTACAGCCGACTCTACAAAAAAACTTATTTGATAGCTCTAAAATATACTATAAAATTAAATGTATTCATACTTCTAGCCATTATGTCCTTCATTGGTTGATTTTGACATTCATAAAACAAATATAGAGATGTGTTGCCACTGATGAGTATTCTAAATATATTTCCACACGCTTTGAAACTTCCCCGTTTAGCCGACAATAGTCATACGAAAGATAATATGGTGTAAATGTGTACAGCTCTAGCCAGTATAGTACAGTACACTAGCAAGTACAAGCAAAAATATCGTGTATAAACATTTGCTCAAAAATTAATAGATGTGTGGATTGTTTGCATATGAGGTGAGCCTAACATTTATTTTACGCTGCCACCGATAAGTGTGTCTGTCATATGCGCGCATAGAAATCCTTTGCACCTTTATTGAGTGCTGTGTCCTGTCCTTAGTTTTACGTTAGTTTGTAAGTCTTGTACTGACACGAATATAACAAATCCTATAAATTAAAACTTCCTCCTTCCCGATACATTAGCGTAATTAGTATATATGTGTATAAACCGAACGGTTTGTAAGACGTTGTGCTAATAAAAAATAATGTAATACCTTTAATTGACTTTTTTTCCTACATGCCTTAGCCTCTCCTGGCAATGCGCACTTGGAGGGTCAAAATATTTAGAGAAAATGTCGTAGCACAAGCACGAATGAGAATTAAAAAACCACCCTCAGTACAACCAGCTGGGAATCAAACCCTTAACTCCATGTATTAGTATACCAGAATAAGTGAGCTAGACTTTTTTTGAGCACCACGTCTTACTACCTGTTCAGGTTATACGCCTATGTACTCATTTCACTAACGGGTTAGGGATTAGGAAGTCTTAATTTAGATTATGTGCACCCGCATTTGCATGGAGGGAGAAAGGAAAACCATTTAGGAAAAGACACCCTTAGAGCACCTGATCGGGATACCACCCCGATCAACCCGTTTTCGGTAGTCTAATCCCACCCGAGATTAGTGCGTTAGACCATGCGTCCACCGAAGCGGGTAGCTGGACATTTAGACCACTTGCCCAACAGCGTGGGTGTAGTAGTTGGCTGATGAAGGGGGCCCAAAATTCGAATACCGGCCGGGTGTTTTACTAAATGGTTTCCAACTATACTCAACATAAATGATGGTACACTTACTCTAAATTCTTTCTTCCTAGTCTCTAGCCTATTAGTGTAAAGTTGCCCAGATGGGGGTATGTAATATCTATCTATATAATATCCATCTGTAATTTTGGAATGTGCTTATAAAAGTACTAGAAAAGTAAACTGTAAGAGGTCGTGCCATGATGGTTCAGCCTGTATAAATACTGTACGGCAGTATAAATGAGCACTTGTAGAGGTTTTAGCCACGTCTCGCTTCATCCATATAAAGTGTTAGAGAGTAATTATTCTATTGCGTGCAATCATACGCTCTATCGCTGCTGTTTTAAGAAACACTGGCAGTGTAATGAGACTGTATGGCTGATAACCGCCTGCAGCACAGTATCATTATGGGTCATATAAGTAGTGTGTGGTTATGCAAACAACATCAAGCTGTGTTTGGTTTTACGTTTTTTTTAACACTAGAGCTAATAACGATTTAATCTGAAGGATATGGATAGATTATAGAAAATGCACCTACATTAACCTAGAGAAAGGCCAAGAATACTTAATTATAAATAATAATTTGAAAAGCCTCCACACTCGTACACCCTGATCTGTATTTTGAACCCTGACTTTCTCGTCAACAAAGACTAAGCGCAACTAGTGTTTTAACGGCTTAAATCGATCGGCTACACTGTTTTTTTGAAGTTAAAAAAAATCAAGTGATGCTTCAAATTACTCAAATGCTCATTCGACAAGCCTTATCTTTTGATGTGTAGCTAATAGGCAAGTGGCTATAATTTTTTTTTTAATTTTGTTTGTTCACGGCACACTATATATCTGTTGTGTCCTCGTGGCACACTGAACGTGCCAGTTGGTAGCACAGGAAATTCATGTGTGTCCAATATTTGACCACGAATTGAACTTTTGTGTTAGAAACGACTAGATTTTCATTAATTATCAAACTTCCGATTTTAGGACATAACACTATCTGAAAAAATAAATAACGCTTTCCAACATTTTTCTCCTTTTTATTAAAAAAATTAAATGCAACTAATAGCTTTAATTATTTCTTTTATCTACAATAACATACCGCCGATACTTTAACGGGCAACTAGCGAATTTGACGGCACACCCTTTGAGAACCACTGTGATAGGCATACACATGATTCTACTGTTTATGGCATCTAAGGCGTCACTATCGCGATATTTTATTCTGAATTGCTGATGACGGAGAAATCCAGGTTTGAATCCCAACTGGGTGTAATGAGGGTATTTAAAAAAAAATGTACATTTCCCACTATTTATCCAAACAAATACGTATACATTTTATATAAATTCCCTCTTCCTCATCACTACCCCATTAGAGTAGGTATTCGAATATTCCAGACGAGTAGTAAGACGTGGTACACACGCACTTAGTGATTAGGCATCATTCGACCTCAAAAATAACTCTCACAGGATAGGGTGAACGCAATTTATGTTTTTTGCTCCAGCATCTTACTATCTTTTGAGGCTATAATATATATACTAGTTACTATAATGGGGTAGGAATGAGAAAAGAATCATTTTAGATGTAATCAACTCGCATTTGAGTGAAGGAGATTGGGAAACCATTTTGGGAAAAAACACCCTCAGTATACCCGACCAGGATTCGAACCCCACTCACATTATCAGTGGGCCAGTCTAGCATGAGAGTGACACCTTAGACCATTCGGCAACTGAAGTGGGTCATCTGTTTAAAATGATGCCAAATGCACCCTAAGGGGTACATCTTTTGATCTATCCTGTATACAGGTGACATTTTACTAGTACTGTATTTTTCTTTCCCACTTTTTTATCTCAAAATAAGTAAATATATGATTCAACCTAGCTTATTGCAAACTTTATTTATTATAAATTTGAGCTAAAAGTGGAATATTCTGTAATAGGAGGGAGATATAATGTTTCTCACGAGCCATTATTTGTCCGCGTGTAGAGATATCACAGCAAACGAGTTTATTTACGTTTTTGCCTGTAATAATAACGGCTCATTACAACTCCGCGTGAAGCATTCCTTGAACTAGATTCATCCTTGAACAGTTGAAAGAGTAACTTTCAAACAAAATGTCAGTTTGTTTTCGTTTTGCAACATATATTTTCTTACACACGAAGAATACGTGACAGGCCTAGTACATAAAAACTTGATAAAATGTTCGTATTTCAGTTCAATTTGAGTTAGGGAAAAAAACTGTGTTTTTAAGAGCAGAATGTACTTTTTATTACCACTGTGCTTTACTAACCATTTTTGCTATAAACATATTTACTAATTGCACTTTTGGGTTAGGGATTATGAAATGAGTTCATAGGAATTGTCCCCACATTTGCGTTGATTGAGATTGGAGAAGTGTTTAAGGAAAATCACTCTTCAGTACACCCGACTGGGATTCGAACCTCGATCTCCTAGTCTCGACAATATAGTCTAATGCGGGAGTTAAAACCTATACCATTCGACCACTGAAAAGGGTGTGCTGAATTATACAGTAAACCTTTTACGAAGGAATCAATCTCATTGTACCTGGTTTTCCAGTACCTTGGAGTCAGAACCAGCTAAATTTGTCACCACCCGGTGAAAATATTGACTGGCTGCCCCTCTCTTTTTCCACCTTAGGCTCTTAATCCCTCAGTATTTATTACCTTGCACTCATTAAAAAAACATATTTACACTTTTAACACAAAAAAAAAAGAATTTCTGAGGAATAATTTTATTTGAATCATTAGCTATTTCATGTCAGTCACCAAAACTTTCGCTTTCATTTGCCTCCAGGATACTGTGAGGGCCACATATTCAGTGATCGTGGGCCGCATTTGGCCCGCTTGGCCATCATTTGGAACACATTGATCTTTATAATATCGATTATGACTCTTGCCAGAAAATAATTTCTGGCTTTTGTTTTTTTGCTATCCTCAGTCTCGGCACAGATTTGTTCTGATTGCCAAACCCTTCCTTCACCTCTGACAAGACGTGTATTAATCACAACTTTTGAATGTGTGGAATGCCAGGCCTCCATCATGGTTCGGATCCCACGTTAAACTGTAGGTCCTCCATTCCATCTTAAAATCACCCTACCATTATACATTAGCGTAAGTGCATATAACCCGAACGGGTAGTAAGACGTGGTGCTAACAATAATATTTTTTATTTGCTCCACAAAGAGTATGCAATTTATTCACGTATAACTGTATTATACATCTAGATTTTCTTACGAATATTCCTTTGAGAAGGTATATTTTCCTACTTTATTTAACTTCTTAAGGTGCGGCAGAAGGGAGCGCGAGTAATGTTACAGTTTTTTAGCATTACATTTTATGGCTAAAATAAATCAAATATTTCTCTAGTATAAACATAGAGATTAGTTTTCTGCACATGCTAATATCAACTTATCTTAAATATCCGTCAAGGGTGTCCTGAAATTTTGTTAAAACATTTTCTCTTTATTTAAAAAGTTTTGACAAAATTCCAAGACACCCTTGACAGATATTCAAGATATGTTGATATTAGCATGTGCAGAAAACTAAGCTCTATGTTGCTACTGGAGAAATATTTAATTTAATTTGGCCAAAAAAAGTAATGCTCAAAAACTGTAAAATTATTCGCGCTTTATTTTGCCCCACCTTAAAGCAAAAAATGTCTTCCAGGTGGTCATATGTAATTTTTTGCGGTTCTTCCAAAATCCGCCACCTTGTGCGAATGAGAGTGTTCCAGGTGGGAACCGAATCTCTGCCAGATCTATCAAGTTTTTTTCCTAAATGATTTTCCACTCTCACCCAAAACAAGTGTTGCTCAAAAAAACACTTGGTGTACTAGTTTATTAGATGTGTTTACTTTTTTCACCATCGAATCTTTCTACACACCTATTCACGCTAATGGGGTAGGGATGATGAAGGAATAATTTAGAATAAATGTACCCAAATCAGCGTGAACCATGATAGGAAAATTTCTAGAGGAAAAAAACGCTCCTCAGTACACCTGGTCGAGATTCGAATCCGAATCCCGACCTCCCTAACATTGTAAAACAAGAATGATTCAGGGAAAGATGTTTTCAACCATTTTTATTATATATATTTTTTTAGAAAAATTTCACATCAAAATATAAATTATATTTAAATTAATTACTCTGTATTAATCAAACACGAGTCCTAGCCATTGAAAAATATTAACAGCTAGAAAGATAATTAACTTCCAACTACGTTTCATTTAGTGATTAAAATTAATTAATTATCTATGTCATGTATTACAAACATCAATTAAAATATTGGGTAGGATTTTGAAGCCTTAGCATTGGTGCCACATATTGGAATAGTTGTCATCATGTGTTTCCTGCTACTATGTCAGTGAAAGGGCTCGTTTGTAAGAGTCAGTGATCTGACGGAGGTATGCCAATCATTCTATCATACCAAGCACGATTGTTAGCTATACTGCGCACCTATTTAACAACTGCATTCCATTGCTTGCAAGCCTTGATATTCAACAACTTAGGTAGGAGTGTAGGGGACGTGAGGAAAGGTAGATATTTTTGCGGTTTTTATATAAAAACACTTTATTGGCAAAAATAAATAAAAATAATTCTTCAATTGAATGATGTTTGGATTTTCTTCACAGGATAACCTCAACAGTCCTTGAATATCTGTGAAGAGTATCCTAAAATTTAATGAAAACTTTCTCTCTTCATTTAAAAAGTTGGTCTTATAGTGCCACAATGCTCATGGCATAATAGTTAACAACTGTTGATATCACCATGTGAAGAAAATTAGACTACTTTTCTACTAGATAAATATTTTATTTGTTTTGCTATGAAAACTGCGAAACCACTTTAGCTTTTATCACGTTACCTACACTTCCCCTTTAAATAATGTTAGAAAAATTCCAACTACAGTATGTATATATATATATATAAAAGTGATTGAGTGGAGTCCCACATTTTATTGATGACGCCGTCAGATGGTTTCTAACGCTACACTTCCTAACTTTGTGTAGGGCAGAATGTATTCATAGTTTGGCCAGGGGCTAGAATTTTTATCTCTTTCTTAGTGTCAGAGTACGAAAGTACAGTAGGGCACCGATATGCACCGGTAGTACGTTCCTAGATCTACTGCGGTTACGTAAAACCGCGGATAGTACCGGAATATTATGTAATGTGGTATTCATGTCACATACATAAATACGGTAAAGTTTAATTGATAAATTACTCACAGTACGACATTACCAACATTAAATAAAGTACATAATAACGTGTGCTATACAATGCAGTGTACTTATTAATCTCTATTCTTCACCCACATTGGTGGCGTGTTGGCTAACGCGCTAGTTTAGTGTTGAGCCAGACTGCCGATTAGTGGAATATAGAGGTTCGAATCTCGGTCGGGTGAATTGGGTGTGTGTGTATGTGTTCGTAAACGGTTTTCCACTCTCCCTCAACGCAAAAGTGGGTTAACTTCCTTTAAATTCAACCTTCCCAAATTCTCATCTATTAGTGAAATTAGTACTTAAACATATAACCCGAATGGGTAGTAAGATGTGGTGCTACAAAAAAATCTTCATTCTTCTTGTTGCGACGATCACATGATGATCATTATTAGGATAATGATGACGATAATGATGATGGTGATATGACAGCACTATGCCCACGTTGAATAGATTAAGTGGGATGAGGGTGTAGGCATTGTGACTTATAAACAATATTTTTCTTTAATTAAAAACAAACAAAATTTGCCAGTGTTAAACCACGGATAACTGAAACCAAGGATACTGGATCAGCGGATACGGGGGCTCAACTGTAAATACATTTTGTATTCTGGGGAAGAACTAGTAAGGCTACGGATATGTGATAATATATCTAATATTACAACCTAATGTTTTTGATTTATAAACCATGAACTTTTTGTTAACTACACATTTTAAAATTGAATTCCACATTGTTTAAAGCTGTAATTATATTTAAATATATGAAAGAAAAAATTATTGGTCCAAAAACTATTTTAGTAGGATTTTATTCAATTATTTAAACAATTCTTAAATTTATGATTTCTTTTTTTTTCAAACATAGGTTCTAAACTATTTAGTTTTTCTTAACTATTTAAGGGATTAATAGAACAACTTTTTTTTTGTCACCATGTCTAACTACCCGTTCGTGCTGTACGAATATGTACTAATTATGATAGTGTGTTAAGAACGAGGGAGGTTGAATTTAGAGGAAGTGTACTCACGTTTGCGTATAGTTAGAGTGAAAAACCATACTTATTACACCCGACTAGGATTCAAACCCCAATCTCACCATCATTGGCTGTCCAGTTTATTGTTAGAGTAACGCCTTAGACAATTCGACCAATGATGTGGGTAAACCTCAATATAAAACACTTTTTTTATAATTTTCATTGAACGTTATGTTTATCAATATTGTACGTTCAAACGTTCTTATTAATACGTTTAGAAAGTTATTTATAATAAAATATTTTGGGGTAGAAAAACAAGTTTTAAAATGACGTTAATGAAAAATCACATTTATCGTAAGAGTAATTATCTAAGAGCATGAATAAAATCTAGATCCAATGATAAACTAACTAATGAAATAATATCTCATGGAAGAATTTATGCTGAACAAATACATTCTTTGTTGCTTAACGAAAACACACGATATAAAAGCATTTAGGCTAAGTTTGGTACTCTATTTCATTGAAAGATATTTCAGTAAATTCTATGCAAAAGGAGTATACAGTAGTAAATTATGAGCTGATTATTATTTACAGCACATATATTTCAATATTGATGTGAACAAATAGGTATTAAATCATATATAATGATGTTGAAAATATTTATCGCTAAATTAAATCATAAGAAAAAGTATAATTTTAAATCCTATTTCGGTGGCCAAATGTTTTAAGGTGTCGCTCTCAAAATATACTTGACTGCCAATGATGGGGAGATCTGGGTCCTAGTCCCGATAGTGTGTATTGAAGGATATTTTTACTAACTTTTTTTTACACTTTAGCTCCATTCAAATGTGCTACGTTTCCTCTAAATTCAGCCTCACTCACCCTTAAATCATTGGCGTAATTAGTACGTATGCGTACAGCCTGAATGGGTAGTAAAACGTGGTCCTTGAAAAAATTAGTAAACAAATGAATATAAATCTGTTTTAATATTTTAGTAAGGTACTTGTCACCTTTCCCCCCGGAACTCATCGAAACGTTTATCTATTGTAAAATCTTGTTTTCTAAACATATTTTTAGTTCGTCTGTCTGGGTGAAAGTATTATTGGTCGTGGTATAGTTTGTCCCAAGGGCGTGTCTGAACGGGTTGGTCACGTTATTGTGTTTCTTCATGGCTTGTGGCCACAGACTTCTGGGCCAGTAGACACACGTTGTCGAATTTAGATCGATCTATCACTTGAACCTTCATACACATAAGACAAAAGTGACCACACGAGTTCAGCAGTACACCAAGAGAAGAGAGAACGTCCCCCCCTTTTTTTATTGATCGTCATGAAAGCGGACTCTTGACCTAAGGGACACTGGTTTAGCTACAAAATGATCATTCATAGTCCTAAATAATTACTAATTTAGTAGCCACACTTTATAATGAGTGTTTTCGGTTGTGGGTTGGGAACGTCTTCAGTCAGTCAGCTTGACTGCATGAAGATAAAACATTATGCACTATTTAAAACTGAATGAAATATTTGAAACAATGCTAAAGATTAGTTATAATTTACATCACTTTATGATAAACATATTCGACTATATAAATAGACAATATCAGGACATAAGTTATTTGATTATAATTATTTCCACCAAATTCATAGTAATTTAAAAGTCCCTTTCGTGGGCCCCATTAAACCATTACTCCCCCAACCCCCTCCACAATGCAGGCCCTAGGGGCCTGGGTGATACGCCACTGGAGTCAGATACTACAAACAATGGTGCGCTTATCTTGTGCACTCCTGATAGGATACAAGGCAGATACGATGTACCAACAAACTCCGAATCAAACTATCCAATTTAAACCAAATGAAGTCCTAGCTGAAATTAAAAGAATAGCTGGTTTATTTGTTTGGAAAGTGAAAGTCAACTTCGCCACCTTATTTGCACTGAGCATTCTCTGTGAAATCCTCGCCAAGATACCGAGAGTCTACATTGTCACAGGATGTAGGATTGAGCAAACAGGTGGTATAAGACCATATATAGAGATAAGAGAGGATTGTATTATGACACGATAAACCAAACTATACAATGCGCTTGTGATTTCAAGGAACAATAAACATTGCCGTAGTTCAAACATTCCCTTCTGACACATTTAATTGAGTATTATCTTTATTAGGGGTATTTCATGTGCCAATTCTAAAAAAACAAAACACCCATATACACGAGCCCTTATAACCTTACCTTACAACCGTTATTATTACGACAATTTATCAAACAATAAAGCTTAAACATATTCTTTGACTTATGAATACATGAAAATATGCAAACTTTTTCAAAATATGGGAAAGGTCATCCCATTTATATGACAATCCGACTGTAAGAGACTTCTGGTAGGAAGGATATTTAACAAAATACAAATAATTTTTTCCACGATCAAAATGGATTGATATAATTTTCCTTTATTGTTATCATTAGTCTCTTATTTCATAGGTATGACTACTATACGCATGTTAGATGTAAGAGTTTAAGTTAACGTAATTTGAAAATGGTTTTAATAACGTTTAAAGTTGTCAAAAAGTTTTTCCATTCTAAAACGGACTGTAGATGTCTGTATATTCCCATTATAAAGGTTAGTTTTAGTTAAGAAAACCTATCGTTAAATTCAGGATTATGCTCACCCATAGAAAATATGTGTTGGCAGATATATACATTTTTATATGTTTTTAAGTGTGCTTAATAGGACTGAGGATTTTAGTTATTAGAATAGCACACATGAAAATCGAAATCAAAGCTACTCTCACACCCGTAACTTAAAAAATCACGAGAGTATTAAAATTTTAAGCAACAAGTATTTAAATAAAACTATTTTATTTCGTGTTGTTGATAATTCAAATTGTAATGCCCCAATAATATAGACCCTGGATGAGGCTTGTAGATGAAATGATTTTACTTAATTCCGGGACAATTTATTTTTTACTGCTCCACGTCTCACTTCTGTCCAGACTATACACATTTAATTACACTAATTTAGTAGAGATGAGGAAGGTAGAAATGAGAGGAAATAACATTCCGGAAAAACCACTATTACTTAACTTGACTTGAATTCTACCCCTGGCCTCCCCATCACCAGCAAACCAGATTAGAATGTTCTTGACATTCAGTATGAGTGTCCAACGTTTTAGATCTGGGGCAATTAGTTTGCATTTTGTAGCTTAAATATATTTTAGAGGAAATACAACAAAAAAGTGATAATTTTTTTAATGTGTACGGTAGTTTGATTCTGTCACACTTCAACGCTTTTTTTCGTCTTCTTTTTTCCTGCTGAAGGAAATGACTTGAGTTGTTGAGGCGAGGAAAGTTGATTTAGTTACTTTGTGTAATTGCAGTGCTTCCGCGATTAGATAATAGGTTACATTTCTTCAAAAC
Organism: Timema poppense; assembly: GCA_902141375.1. NCBI lineage: Eukaryota > Metazoa > Arthropoda > Insecta > Phasmatodea > Timematidae > Timema > Timema poppense. The sequence goes on along the minus strand of CABFOV010003233.1, from coordinate 2,826 downwards.
AAGGACACCATTTCTAAACATAAATCGAGTAATATTTTAATAGAATGGAACTCTAATCGGAATAATTCAAGAAAATTCTTATAAACATACTACTTGTTTACGCTATGGCATCAGGAAATCGAAAGTGCATTGCCACACTTACAAAAGTACGCCAACTATCTTTATCCAGTCCGCCTCATGCAGAGGATGCACGGAAATATATCGAAATATTTAAATGTTGATTGGGGTAAAAACATATCGAAAAAAAACACTTCCTATCGAACCAATCCTCTCAGGGATTCTCAAATGGGAGTAAAAAAAATAATCAAATGGGCAGGAATGCAACATTATAACGACCTCTGGGAGGTGGGATGGAAGGTGAATGACTTCAACTGGGAAAGAAAAATAACAGGGAAAAATTTAGTGATGGGCTGATACCTACTTTTATCGATTCCGAAACCTTTCTCGATACTATCAATTCACCTTCTCGATACTAGAGATCCTGTTTGATACCATTCAACATGAAATTAAATAAATTCTCAGTTTGTAAGTATAGAAACTAGATCAAAAGAAAAATAATTAATTTGTTTCCATGTGTCAAAATATGGAAACTAGTCAACATTGTCACAAAGACAGGATCTTTGAAATAAACTATGTCTATATAACTATATCATTGTGTATATACTATTATAAATTATCTATGACAATTATTATTTTTGTAGGTAACCATAGGTTAGTAAAAACACGTTAGAAAATCCTCTTTTTGGAAAGCAAGGGGCACTAACTAGCTTGTTGCTACATTTATTGTAGCTCTGACTGTGTGCTTTATATCCTCGATGCTAAAAGTGTAAATTTAAAATCTGTCAAAAAAAAATGCACCTAATCATATCCAGTAACGAGAATTTATCACTAATTCTGAATGTTTTTTTCTTAACTTTTGGTTCTAGCTGTGTATAGAATAGTTCACTACTTTAAAGTAATGTATCTTATCACTTTCATTACATGTCATAGACAATGTTCAATAACTTGAATATTAAAAAAAAGATGATGACTATAAGGTTTATTACCCACTTCGGTGATCGAATGGTCTAAGGCATCACTCTCGCAGTAAGCTAACTGTAGAGATCATGGTTATAACTCCGGTCAGGTGTAATGGGGTTTTAAACATTGTTCTCCACTCCACCTTCACGCAAATGCAGGTATACTTCCTCTAAATCCAATCTTTTTAATCGTAATTTCCTTATTGTAGCTAATACTTCTGCGTGTAGTCCGAACGGCTAATAAGACTCGGCTCTAAAAAGGGGGGGGGGGGGGGTTTAANGGGGGGGGGGGAGGATTAAAGTTATATACCATTTAAAAGGCAAATAATATCTACGGATCCCATCACATATTTCAGAGAAGTTGTTTCGTAAAATACCAAAGAAAGAAGTGTTTCTTGGCTCCAGGGTGAGATTTTGACAACAAACCCTGAGAGAGACTTGAGACTCAGCCTGACAACAAGCCAGAATTTAATCTCCGGCGTCCGGAAGAGGTGGCTGACCCCAGTTGTTGGATAAGTATTCTCTGGAAGGCTGTGTAAGGTCTTAACCCGGCTACGCGGGGGTTCACCGCCCTCTACTCTCGCTGATAATAATTAGTTAATTAAAAGGCAATCGCGAGGACAAAGACCTGCGAGAAATCGACGACCGTCGAAAGACAAGAATACCACGCGAACAAGCCAAGCAAGAAAATGAAAGCAATTGCTACAACTTTCATCCACTAACGCTTCCCATGGGACATAATCACATTTGTATTCTCCCATTCAAAACTTTTGTTTTATTAGGATTATATTCTTCGTAATTATTTGTGAGGTTTGGTTTCTATTTTACTTATTTTTAAGAATAAAATAATGGGTGGAAAAAGTATTTAAAAAAATCTATCTACAAAATATTCTATGGTAGAAAGAAAGTAAATACATATTTCAAGAGAAAAATTCTTTACTGGCCATGTGAGTTTACATTTAAATTTTTTAGCAACAAGCTTTACTGTATCAGTCTATATTTAATTATATTAATTTAAAATTGAATTAATGTATTTAGAAAATCGGGGACAGTAAGTATTGTTTCAAGGACTGTCCCCAAAAATCGGGGACTATTGATCACCTTAGCTTAGATGGGTATTTTTTTAGAACCGTGTCTTACTACCCATTAGGATTTTTTTACACATGTGTACTAATTACGCTTTAGTGTTAGGGGATGGGTAAGGTTTAATTTAGAGGAAATATACCATTATTTGTGTGGAGGGAGAGTGTGAAACCATTCAGGGGGAAATAACCCTCATTATACCCGACCGGGATACAAACCCCATCTCCCCGTCATCGACAGTCCGGATATGGCAAGCGTCACCATTTAATCACTTAAATAGGTGTATCTAGATGTTATCGGAGCAATGTGTAAAACTTAACATTTAAAACAATCCCATTTTTATTCTTACTGCAGTTGAAAGATGAAAACCAAACAAACACGCGTTCCATGAACTCAACTGAGCGTTCTGAATCCTAAACAAGAGACCCTGAGCCTTCGCAATTTCAAAACAGTTCGCCCTACGGAATATTTTAGTATGCGCGACTGGTTATTTGTTTGAAAAAATAACAATACCTTCTTCCTGGTATGACAACATGATGTCCATCCTTCTACCAGAATTGCCAACTCATATTACCAGAATTCTGTCGGTAGGGATCAAAATGATTTAAGGTGCGGCGTAAGGTATCGCAAGTAATTTTACAATTTTTATAGCATTACATTTGTTTGACCAAAATAGATAAAATATTTCTCCAGTAGCAACATAGAGTTTAGTTTTCTGCACATG
>CABFOV010003232.1:0-69160 GCA_902141375.1 Timema poppense | reverse complement strand
CAGCCTTCCAAATAATTGTTTTCATTTTGTCTACCGGTTGGTTGTCTATCACATGGTCCAGCTCGTGTCGATCACTTGGTCCTTGTCGTTTCTTCGTGTCTAGCAGTTTACTGTCTACCGCTTTGTCCTCTCGTGTCGACCACTTTGTTGTCTATCACTTTGCCTGCTCCCGTTTTTAATATTAACTTTTGCTGTACCCTCTAGAGAAATGTTTCTTATACTTTTAAAACTATTTATAATTATTTAATTTTATGTTGGTACTTTGTATCATGTGTTACATATACTGCCTGCATATATACCATCACTATCACCTACATTGTCAACCACAAAGGTTTCTTATATTACCTATTAAGGACTGTCTTCCCATTTCCTTTCTTCACCGTTTTATTTTGGATTCTTCAGTTTTTCTGTGATATCCTTCATGAGCACATATTTCCACCTTTTCTTTGGTCTTTAATTTTGTTTCTCAAACCTTGTTTACTGCATCTTTTAAGTTTTTACTTAAGCTCCAAACTTTAAAAATAGAATGAAAAAACCAATTCATTCTATGTTTTATAAATGTATAATTTAGTATAGTAAACATAATGAACTATTCCATTAAATTTGATTGGACATAGATAGCTGTCAAAGTACTTTGATAAATACAGTGCTTTAAGGTAATCCTTGTTTGCTCTGCTAGGAGGCAAAATGTCATTCGCGGACTTCCTCGACGTGATGCACATCCACAGCCGCGCAGAAGATTTGCCACGAGAGATTGTGGATGCATTCAAAGCGGCAGATAATGCCAAGAAGGGCACCATACCTGCCAAGCAGCTAAGACACATGTTGCTTCATTGGGGTGAACAACTCAGCAACAAAGAAGGTAAATAGCGAGTTCACTTGGTATTGGGCGCTCATCCCTGTGGGAGGAAGGTACTGTCTAGCAGTCTGCGAAACCTACAAATTAGGCACTCTTGAGAAAAATGAAGAAAATTTTATGGAATTGTTTTTTAAAGCTATTATATATTTGTATTTTCTAGTTACAATACCAATTATGATCACATTAAAATAAACAATTCAACAGCGGTAGGAAAACAAGAGGTAACAGGATTATAATAAAAAATATTTTATGTAATTTAAAATAATATTACTATGTAATAAGTAAACACGAACCCAGATTTTATAAATTTAAAAAGTAAAATAGGGCTCATGGTAGCATTATCAATAGCAGTTCCTTTTATTTATTTAATATTAACTTACTAAATAAAGTAGATACGAGGGAATTTTTTGAGCATTGGATGGCCCTAGAAGTTATTTGGAATGGTCCACTACAAGCAAGTTTTTGTAGATTGGATGCCCTTAAAAGATTTTTAGAATAATTGTCACCTTTATTTTAATCGTTTTAAAAATTATCTCTAGAAATTGTTTGTACTAGTATTCCCCTCGGTGAGTTTTTTAATTAAATGTCTCTAGAAGCTATTTGGAGTTAGATGCATGGCCATCTTTAAGATTCACATCTGAGAATATTAGAAGATAACGAAATGTACCTTTAAGGGAGCAAATTTATTCCTTACCCTGTTTCGCCATCACTATAAAATGCCAGTGAGCTGCATGTATAATACAATTATTTTCTAATTTCAGTGGAGCAAATATTTCGTGAGGCAAACGTGACTCCTAATGGTCAAGTTCAGTATGAAGACTTTGTCAAGATAGCCTGTGCCCCTGTACCAGATTATTATTAATGAAACTAATATATCATAGAAATCTAAGAACAAATTATCAGGTTTACTTGTTATTTTTTGTACTGTTATATGTACATGGTCTTTACTAGGAGTGTACAAATCTTCAAAAACTTTGACTTCTTATCAAATATTTGTTCGCTTCACGTTTGATTCATGAGTAAAAATCCTGTTTCAAAAATTACAAAGCTTTACTAAAATAAAATTATTTGAAGTTAAAACAGACATATATGTTTATTTTCTGTTATTTGCATCACAAATAAAATTAGTGTTGGTGTGAAAAAAATCTGGAATAATTATATTACATGTTATAATATTACTTAATTTATCATTTTAAGACTAAATATATTGTGTTTGCAGTGTAACATTTTGTAAATTATATTTAATACCTAAATTTACATAGTTATGCAAAGTATGGTATTTTTTTATCCAACATTAAATATTTTCTTAAATATTCAAACTTCGATTCGGCTTTGGGAATATCTTATATTATTCAATTTGACTTCACTTCAAATTGTTAAAGTGGACTTTATACACTCCTATTGTTTACCTTGTTAAATAAATGTTTTGCCTGAACTTGCATTTACTTTATATATTAAAATTTGTTATGGATTGTTTAGGCAGCCAAATCCACAGAATATGTACTCTTCCTTCCTATCAATAGTGCAGGGGTAAATAAGTTTACTGGCTTTGAAAAATTAAGTTGAACAACATTCCTGGAATCATGCTTAGTAGAATGATTAATAATGATAAAAATTTGATTTCTCAAGTAGTTGGCAGTTTGACACTGTCACTCTTTTCTTCAGGGTCTTTCTGGTAAATTAGTCTAATACTGAAGGAAAAAAAATACACGCACTGAATATAAAAAAATCTTGGTATAACACAGAGGATGTTACTTTTGTGCATTGGTTCTTCACACATATTTGCATTTCTCTTGGTGGGCCCTGCTCTTTAAATTTGCCCATATTAGTTTATTTTTTTGGTTTTCTTTATTTTTTATCTATTTACATTATTATAAAATCATTTAGCCACTTGGCCCCCCTCATTGTTAACCATATTGGTAATATGAAATATTTTGAAAAAGGAGCATTAGTTGCATGTTTGAATTGATTAAATTAGTATTACAACATTGTTTATTTAATATTTGCCTTAATAAGGAAACAATAATTCAATAATATTAAAACAAGTGTTTATTTTATACCAAATTTTATATTTTAATTGGAATGGAAATGTACTATACATCTATTTTAGAGAATTTAATATTTTATAAATAAAGTATACAAGTACAATACTATTATTTTACTGTAATGATTATAATCTATACATTGTACATAAACATTACAAGTAAATTGTGTTCTTCTTTTCATTGTAAAAGCCATATTGTACACGTATTCCTTTTATATGTTTCTAGCCACCTTTCCCGTATCTTCCTCCAAATATAATTGAATAAAACAAAGTTAGTTATACACTAGAAAGTCACATAACATTAAAAAATTACTGTTAAATCCATTTTAATATTTGTTTAGATTTCATCTACATAGGTAAACTCCTGTTTTCCATTTAATTTGCGTTTATTTATTTTTTTAAACTTGATCAATGAGAGTTCTCATGGAGACTACCAAAAGATACACTACCTTCTTCTCACCTACCGCACCACACACTTTGTTCCGATATCAAAATATATTAAAACAGTTTTAATTAAAGACAAAAGTTTATAATTACTTGTCCATACATTTCTTCCTCACAAACTACCCTTGACGTATGTCAAATAAAACCAGGGCATTTATACAAAAATTTTGGGCTTATTGTTTTCTTGTTCACTCTTTTTTGTTGTTGTTGGAGAGCACACCCATTAAAAAAAAGAGTAATGAAGCATTACTGTATTAGTGCAATTCATGACAATAAGCGTACATATAACAATCATAACTCATTGAGTATGCAAATATATAATTTCAATAACTACTAGAGACTACAATAGACACACCAATAAAATAAAAATAAACACAAATCCAAATTTAGGTGATATTTTGGCTTGTAATTGGGGTAAAAAGTGTTGAAATGTTTCCCCGGTTTTCCCAATTATATTTGAAACCCTGTCACATTTAATCTTTGTTAAGTTGATATTTCTTGGCCTTTGGCGTTTGTAAGTGGAGTACTAGTGATTTGGACTTCACTTTAAAAATCCCTTATGCCAGGATCACAACTTAATGTTTTATTAAGGTTAATTAACGTTCAATTAATAATAATATTTAGCACCGCGTCTTACTACCCATTCGGGTTATACGCTTTAAGTACTAATTACGCTAATGGAATAGGAATTGGGAAGGATGAATTAGAGGAAGTGAACCCGCATTTGCGTGGAGGGAGAGTGGAAAACCATATAGGAAAAACCACCCCCAGTTCACCCGACCGAGATTCGAACCTCGATTTCCCTGTCCTCGGCAGTCGAGCTCAACACGACAAACGCGTTAGCCAACTACGCCACAGAGGCGGGTAATTAACATTCACTTAACATAAAAAAACTAGTGTGTGATCAGAATTAACGTAATAATTCAAACAAAACGCAACATAGATTTTAACTGTTAGAAAACAAATCATTCACCAAGATAAGGCCAATTATTTAGGGCTGATTAGGATTAAAAGATTTGTAATAAAAGCTTACTTGATAGACAAAACAAAGTAACAACAGGTTGCTTGCTACATTTGAGAGTTCGAGAGACGCGTACAAACTATACCAAATATGTCATCTGCATCGATAAATAATTAATGAAGTATTATATAGTCACGTTGACATGCCTTGCAAAATGATTAGCTAGCTAGAACATTTACTTAATGTTTATGTAAAGTGAAAGTTCTCTCTGGACAATTCTTAAGTCAAGTGAATGTTAAGTTAACTGAATCGTGATGGCTTCCATTTAAAAATACCAGGGGATCCCTTATCTCATGTGAAAGCTAGGTGAACATTAAGTTGATATGATCCCAGCATTAGACTGTGCTAGGAGCCTGTAAAAACAATATATGAGAATATTACATAAGTACCATGCTATACTTGTTATAGTGTTATATGATTCCAACCATCAAACTTTTTACTCCACATTTGGTTGTGTATTTTACATATTTAGTTTAAAGAGTGGTAGGAACAAACACAAGAAGCTATACACAATTAAACCTTAGACGTTAATAGATCTTTCTTAAAGAGTTAAATTTATATTAAAATTACACCTGAACATTTCAATTGAACATGAATCTTTTATCTTAATTCTCAAGTTGTTCAATTATTAATTATTTCCTTCAATCAATTGTAATTTGAGTTACTTAATTTAGGATATGTTTCTTTATACAACCTGCAATACTATACACTTTTCTTCAGGTAATAAATTTGGCGACTGTCAAAAATTGTCTTTCAACTTTCAAGTTTATTGATATTATTACAAAGCAATCTTTGTTTAATCCATTAAAATCATTTGAGTGTGAAACCACTACTTTACCTTAACACTGCTGCTCATTTGTCTGACCCGTTTAATGAATAACAATCCATAATACCCATTTTATAATTTAATCCTTTCAACCCTTATATGAACTGTCAAACTCTTAAGAATATTTTGTTTGTATCAGTTAGGCCTGGTAAAGAATACACATTTAAAAACATATACACACACATTTTAAGTACAATATTGCCATTTATAACTCACAAATTTCTCATTTTTCAGGGGTTTTTTTTAAAAGGAAAATTAATAGAAAACTTATTTGATCAACAAAAATGCACATTTTTGAGTTTATTAGCTGCTCAACCTAAGTTAATCATTACTTTTTTTGATACCAAACCCTTCCTACACCTTTGACAAGACATCTTGTGGATGTGGGGAATGACAGGCCTCCACCGTGGTTCGGATTCCACATTAAACTGTAGGTCCTCCATTTAATCTCACAATCACCCTACCATTACACATTAGCGTAAGTGCGTATAACCCGAATGGGTAGTAAGACGCGGTGCTAATAATAATAATATTACTTTTTCAAAGAAACAACTTTCTTATACTTTCTTCTGATAGTTCTCTCTTCGACACGTGTAAAGATTAGATAGATTAATTTATCTCTGAATTGGTATAATATAATGGATGTCTTCAATAATATTATATTTATATAATCAATCTTAAATGAAAACAAAACAGTTTGATGGGTGCAAACTACAGGCAGTAGCGGATTTAGGCTTAGGCCCGGGCCTAGGGCGGCAAATTTTGAGGGGCGCCAAAATTTTTAAGATGACTAAAATTAAAAATTGATTGGGTTCTGGAGAAAGATCATTTTCCACTCTGAAAAGAGTGAAAAGTTATTTGTGTGCAAGTATGAAACAAGACAGACTAAATGCACTTGCATTACTAACCATTGAAGCACAATTGGTTCAAGAAATTAAGTATGAGGAGGTCATTGATATTTTCGCATGGACGAAAGCAAGAAAAAAATTTATTATATGATTAATCAGATAAAAATAATTTATATTTTAATTACAAGCAATTTATTATTAATTCTATATTTAATTTTTATGTTAAAAAAATAAATGTTTAATTTATACCTGAATTAGATTTCTTATTCTTATTGTTATTATTTTCATTATTTTATACACACACACATATATGTATATATATTTTTATATATATACTGTTAAAAAAAAGGGCGCCATATCGTCTCGGGCCTAGGGCGTCCTCAAACCTAAATCCGCTACTGACTACAGGACTCATTCCTTTTTTCTATCATAAATGTAATAAAATCAGGACCATAAATACTTTCACAGAGATGCTGTTCTTTAAAATAAGGTTTTGTATTATCATAGTTTAAAAATGTATGATAAAGATCTCTTGTTAATATTAAATTTGGTTTTCAAACTTACAACATATTTCAGAACTAAAATGAAAACCCTTCCCAAGTTGTAGAAACTTTTGCCCATCTCACATAAATTTGTAACAAAAGATTTCTGAGTGGCTAGTGGGACATACTCTCAATAGATTTTATTAGTGAATAAAAAAAACCAGCCCTTGGCTACCAACCTTTGGGTCCTGGGTTCAATTCCTGCCTGGTACTATGAGTATTTCTTTCAAAAGATGAACTACCCCTATGGTCACCAGATTTGTGTTAGTTAGGCTTAAATTAAGTTAAGAGTTTCTACTGGTTGCACACCCTCATATTCATTATCATCATTACCGCATCTCATCGGGACATGTAAAGAGCCTCCATGGAAAAAATGTACGATCAGTACATTTGGGCATCCCCTGGGCACTGGTACATAAATACCTGGTAATTTTCCCACAAACTGGGCTACGACTGATGTAGCCCAGAAATGCATATACAGTAAAGAAAATAAGTGTTATCTTGTACACACAAAACCCTCTAGTATAAATTCATATTATCGATTATGTGAATTGACTTTGATAATAGCTTTTTACAGCTATACTGTTATTTCTGTTTTATTGCTATGTGAAAATGATAAAATGAATACAATCTGCACATAGAAGACTATTACTATAGTTATGTATTAATCCTGTAGTTAAAAATGTATACAAGTTTTGACATACATCCTCAGAAAAAATCAATTTTTGATCTCATATTTTTAGGAACTATTTACTTATACTTGCCACAGCTCTGTTGTATTTTTAAAACCTATATTATACTTTTAGCTTCAAATATAAAGTAAATTATTATTTTTAGAAAGTTTGTACACTTTTAGAGACTACGTTCTGGCTTGTGTTTAAAAATATATCAAATATTTTGGTTTCTTAATCAATTATTCTGTGTTTTGTGTAAATTTTGTTTGAAATGTGCTGATAGCGCGTTTGTTTGTAATCACATACACTTCTTATATCTTGAAAAATATTTTATTTGTATTTAAATTCTACTGTTATGGATTCATGTTATAGTTGAAAATTTAAATTCATTGGTACCTTAAAATAGGTTAATTTAATGTCTTCAAACAATAAAGCTAGGTGTTTTTAAATTAGACACCCCTGAAAGCTCTATTGACCAAGAGGTAAACAAACAAACTTAATACACATTTGTGAAATTTGAGCTTCTACTAAGTTTGAAAGAAATCCACATCGCCACACTAAGTCAAATATTGTTGGTTTTATTTCATTGTTCATTATTTATTAGTCTATTACAATAAAGTATCAAGTATGAAATGCAAGGCTGTAGCCAGCCAATAATTTCAGGGGGGTTGGTGGTCACATCCCTCAATTGATGGAAGCTAGAAAAAATTCTAAATGAGACAGTTCTAGATGCTCTTTGAAGTGTGTTTTTTTCATCGTAAAATAACCCCCTAGCTGCCGAAGGCTCGGAAAATTTCTAAATATTAAACACTTTTTGAAACTCTGTGAAATGTTTTTTTTATAGTAAAATAACCCCCAAAATGCCAAAAGCTAGGAAAATTTCTAAATATTTAACACTTCTAAACGCTCTCTGAAGTTCTTTTTATGGTAACACAGCCCCCTAATTTGTATTTGTATCTTAATTTTGATATTGTTTGAACCATAAATAAAGCCATATGTATTTTGTTTATAAAATTTCCCGGGGTGTTTGAACACCCAAAACCCCCTGCCTATGGCCTTGATAAAATGTAATAAACAGGAACTAGCAACAACATCAGTTGAGAAACACTGATCAATAAATAAAACTTAAAAAGTCTTAAAATAGTTTGATATTTGTAAAACTTATTTAAGTTTGGAAGCTAAAAATATAATACAAAGCATTAAGTTACTGTGATATAAAAACAAACATATTAAAATAGATAATGGTATAAGGTGTCCATAATTTGCACTTGCCAAATAGTTGTCTATGGAATGAGCATTAGTCTAACAAACTTTTATTCATATTTGTAAATTCATAATCATATGACAGAGCACAATGAGTGGATTTACTGCTGGAGCACACTCTGCTCTGCTTGTTAAACTTCTTGACATTTTTTCAACATTATTCTTACAATTGTCTCCTTGATTGTTTGTGCGTTGTGGTCGGAATGAATTGTACTAATCACCGCATAGCCAGGCGAAGCATCATGGTCCATGAGGAGAGCCACAAAGGATTACGGTTGTTGTGATGGCCGTTGTCAGAAGGAACACCCACAGTAGGAACCGGTCACACACTAATGCTACCTAAAGCATAGGAATACCATTTATACATTACATTTATGTTTTGTGTTCTTTTCTCATTCGTGTCTGAGGCCACACTTGTGAATTTCCTGCCTTCTTTTGTACTATATTAAAACTTTACTTTTGATTTAACCGAGATTCAAAGTCTATTCTCTTTGTTACCGGCTAGTATATGAACTTGCAAACAACCATTTTGGTAATTGACAAGACTAAATTGGTTTAGTTACATATTTATTAGATTTGAGATGTTTTAAATTAAATAAAAAATAAGTGAAAGGAGAAGTAAGAGTAACTGCACCGGGGATTCAAAGAAACTCACCCTCCTCTCAGAAAATTAGACACTTCTACTAACACATATTTACATTTAATTATTTCGTAAGTAAACTACAAACTCAGCAGTGGCATATTTTCTGGGTATGCTAGTCCTGCGCTGCATACCCAAAATGATATGGACTAGATTTTTGTTTAATTCAATGCTGTCTGTGTGAACACTAATTTTTAAATTGTTAATAAATATACATGTAATAAATTATTAATTTTAAAACTTATATTGGTTAATATTCTAAGAATACTGTGTTTTAAGTAATTCTTCTTCCAAAAGGTTCTACTTAGCACAATAGGAAACCCAGGGTTTGCTACTTGAAAAACGCAAGGCAAGCTAGGGAGGCTCTAATGACCTTGCCCAATGTCTATGGGGTGGCAAAACATTCCTTTCTGCTCGCCCATAAGTGATTGGCTAATGAGCTCGGGTTTTCACAACTTAGGTCATGCTGTTCCTGTGAAGCATGCTAAGCATTGTGCCAACTATTGAAAAAATATTCACGATCACAATGTTTATTTACTAAGCTAATTTAGTGTAGTTTAAGTAAAATTACATAAAATATATATAAAATTAATAATTGTAAAATAATAGTATACATAACAAGTTTTAAATTATACACTAATTAAATACATTGAGTTATGTTTAGTTATTCTAGTTACATGTATTATCATGTATTTGGCAAACACATTTAACCATTCTTTCAACTTTAGGCATTTCAGCACTGATAGGGTGGGGAAGGGGGGAAGTGGGGTGCTGAGGCTACTTTAATCGTTGTTGCCGGTAATTCTTGTTTTTCTTTAGTAGAAAGGATCATGGAGTTTTAATAGTGTTCTTTTAGTTTTGGTTTTACATTAATGACTTATTAGTCATTGTGATTTTGATAATTATACATCAAAGAATCCCAAAAGTCAGGAGTGCGATTTCATCATTTCAAGATGATTTATAAAGAAATAGGTAAAATAAAATATATTTTCTTATAATTTACTTAATCAGTAGCGCACCCAGCCATTTACTTTGGGGGGAGGCATTCAATCTGGGCTGTAGCAAGAATGACATTTTAATGGAGAGAACGAGTTTCGGGTTGCACAACCTCCTAAGCCCTGAAGGCCGAGAATATTTATAAATATTAAATGCTTTTATAAATCATTTTGAGTAGTTTTATAATAATTAGAAGATTTAAATAATGCAAATGGTATTGAAGCTATTATTTATATGTTTTCTTCAACTGTTAATTTTGTGTGTGATGGTAAACCTTTTGAATACTAGGCTAAGTCTGAAGCCTGGTCTGAAATGTAGCATATACATTCGACACATCTTCAATGCTAAATATTGAAGTTATACTTAATATTATTTAATTTATATTAACAATAATTGTGGTGTTGGGGAAAGAGGTGGGGGGTCAAATACCCTATGTGCCCCTCTCCCCCTTGGGTGCACCACTGCTTACAGCAAAAGATATGTGTAAATATCTTAGCAATAAACCAATGACGTAGCAATAGAGTATTAATACTGTAGTCCGAGATAATCTCCCTTATGTTAGTCAGAGTTTACACATTTAAATAGCTTTGGCGCATAAATTCTCAAGTTGGGAGACTCGTTTGTTTCCATGCAGCATTGTGTGAGTTAAGTTAGGCTTTATAAAATAGTTTTAATTGCAACGTGAGTTGGACAATCCACCTGATTCCCTCTCACCAAGATCTGATGGACGCTTGATCGGTGTATCACTTCATTTTACTCTTATAATGATTGTTTGCTTTGAGTATTGCTAACTGTGTACTTTTCATTACACTAGGCTAATTGAATAGGCTCTGTCTCTCTTATGCATTCAGAAATGTTCCCATAACACTCTTAGCCCCGACATTAATATTTACTTAAATTTATAACCATGTAGATATAATTACAATTTTAGTACCGCCTATGTGGTCTAGTGGTCATAGGTTCTGGCTACGGACCCAGAGGTCCCGGGTTTGATTCCCGGTGCGTCCAGATTATCTGGGAAGCAGTGGGTCTGGAACGGGCTAGATTCAGCCTAGAGTGAATAAATAAGGAGCTACTCGAATAAAGTAGTAATAGCTTCGGTATATAAAGCCAAGCTTAATGGCTGGTGTTGTGCTGACCACATGACACCCTCTATCCGCAAGAGTTGACACTAATTCGCCAAACAGTTTGGTAGCCACTTGGTGGGTATAGCCTGAATCCGGGCTGACACCATGGAGTTACTTTTATTACATTTTGAGTGGATGGTAATCATCGTTATCAATAAATAAAAGAAGAGAGAATATGGGAGGAGAGGGGGGGCGGGCGCTAAATTTCCCAAGATAGCATACAGTTAAGGGAAGATAATAAATGTTCGAGAACCACTGTTCTATATGAACACATCTACAAATATATCCCTTGAAATAATCCCTTGACGTTCTTGAACAACAGTGGTTGAGGGTCCTCGGTCCCCAAATCTCCGTTGCAACTTTTAGAGCACAGCATACCTATTGATTTTTCTCAGAATACGCCACTGAAATTTATCCTCAACTCAAAAAGAAGTGCGCTGAATTCATGTAAGAATATCAAGACTCGTCAAATGACTGACACATTACTCTCCATATTTATTAGTTATTACCTAATCATATTTTCAATCAAAGTAGCAGTGTTTAATGCTGGTGCATGCAACGCTTTTAATGCATTACTCAATAAAAGTGTTAACGGCCGATGGGTAGAAAGCTCTAGAATAACATGTATGAGGTAATTCTTCATTTTGGTTGACATTTTTTTCTCCTGTGACATTTACTATATTTACCAAATAATTAAGCTTTGTAAAGTGGGGCTGTATGTCTGAGTTTTATTACTATTACATTCATGTTATTTTTGGCTTCGCCTTCAATATGAATAATTAATTTGTTAGCGTGCTTCTGTTATTTTATTTTTGCTTTATTTAATGGGTGGGAGGCCAACAAAAGTACGTGCTAGTATTCTGACACGAATAGAACTCGACCTGTTTCCACTCGATCTCCGTGGTGTCTCTTCTCTCCTGGTCGGCCAAGCGGGTCTCATTGCGCTCGATGGTGTGGGACACTTTGTTCAGCACTCGAATGAACTGTGCCTCGAAGCTGTCTGTCAAACAAACTGTTTTACAGGAACTGGGACACAGTCTGGCAAGATACGAAATGGCTCTTAGGTTAGTAAACTACTAGATTTTGATTTGTTTTAACACATGTTCAAATCAAGAATACAGCCAGGATTAAAGTTTGGAAAGGATGGATCACAATTAGCTTTGATATAATATCTTAATATATATTCAACGGCAATATAACTTTTTTTTTGTGTGTAGGTAGGAGGGGATACTAAGAAAATAAAGGGTACTAATACAGAGAAACAGGGGTAAAGTCATATTCACATATTTTTCAAGGAAGCAAACTTTTATATCTAAAACCTCTTTAAGACAACCAAAAATTCATTTTTTTAAAAATTTAACTTAAATACAACAGATTTTTCTAACCATAATCTAAAGTGCATTGGAAAGGTCCAGTGATTGTCTAACAAATGGCAGCCATATTTCTAATTGAGCTAAAATTGTAATGTTCCCCCTTTTCTCCCTCTAAATGCAATTTTAACACAATTATCTTTAAATTGGATGCATCTAGAGGATACCTATTTTGAGTTTGTTTTAACTAGTAATTGAGGCTCGTTGTACATTTATCCCGTGCTATCCACAACTTTCAATATTTTAAGGCTAGGAAATTAGAGCGTTTTAAAACACTCGCTAAAAATGAATCCAAAACATTAATCGGACTTTACTTTGATCGACACCATTTATTGTACATAGCCAGAACTTTTGTTGTTGTTTAAGTGGCAGAGTGCGTGATTATCACTGGAATATAGTGTCCATGTTGGATCCAGGGACAAGGCTGGCACATTGCCTCATTTTCAAGGTTTATATCCGGCCCAGGTCTTTATAGGTTGCAGATGATTAACACAAACTGATATCATAAAATAAACTTCAGTAAAATCCTCCATAGCCGGAAATATATTAAGATTACTCTAGAGCAACTCGTGCGAGTTAGATGGGTTGCAGGTGTACCAAGGGGAAGAGAAACCACTTGACCCTCGAGATATTTTATATTGTGAAGCCTAGAGCAACTCGTGCGAGTTAGGTGGGTTGCAGGTGTACCAAGGGGAAGAGCAACCACTTGACCCTCGAGAGTATTATATTGTGAAGTCTAGAGCAACTCGTGCGAGTTAGGTGGGTTGCAGGTGTACCAAGGGGAAGAGCAACCACTTGACCCTCGAGAGTAGTATATTGTGAAGTCTAGAGCAACTCGTGTGAGTTAGGTGGGTTGCAGGTGTACCAAGGGGAAGAGCAACCACTTGACCCTCGAGAGTATTATATTGTGAAGCCTAGAGCAACTAGTGCGAGTTAGGTGGGTTGCAGGTGTACCAAGGGGAAGAGCAACCACTTGACCCTCGAGAGTAGTATATTGTGAAGCCTAGAGCAACTAGTGCGAGTTAGGTGGTTTGCAGGTGTACCAAGGGGAAGAGCAACCACTTGACCCTCGAGAGTAGTATATTGTGAAGCCTAGAGCAACTAGTATTCTCTATGAATCAATTCTCAACATTTCACACTGTTCTTTATTAAATTAATCATAATTGACTAAACAGCCACACGCAAGTTCTTTCTTGTTGTACCTTGGGGGGTGACTCCCGGGTTTGAGTCTGTACGACTTCGTCGAGGCATAAACCTCGGCGACATCTGCTGGGGGTCGAGGTAGTCTCCGTCCTCCGTGGTCACCCACTTGTCTGGAGGGCGAGGACAGTCGAGTCTGGTTCCTGTCCGGGGGTTGATGTCCTGTAAATACGTTCAGAGACTCCAAGGGTTGATTCCAGGGCAGATTTATACTTGTCTTGTTTAAAATTAGTGCACTAAATCACTGAGGTTGTGGATTAATGTTCCCCCTTTTTTACATCCATTACTGTTTCCAGCCTATGTCCTGGGTCAGTTTTTTATTCAAGTCACATATTTTCCACTACCGGCTTGCTAGGCCTGTCGTAGCACCATATGCCTTATAATCTAACTTAAGACTAGGACAGGAACAAAATCCAGCCCCCGGCCGTTGATTTATCAATGTTAAAGGGTAAACTCATATTTTCATCAATGATACATTTTCGGGCATGACGGAAATTCATTCCGGGACCCTTACTTAGCTAAGTAGGAAAACACGCTACCGATTGAGTTAAGGTGTCGATGATGTCCCCCATGAATTACTAGTGTTCCAAACAGTTTTTTTATTATTATTTTTCCATCCTTTCCCTGGTAAAGTGCTAGTTTTCGTTCTTCGGAACTCACCCACACAATATTTTGCCCTCAAGTTCGTTGTCGTGTACTGCGTAAGACCCAAACGAGCATCAAGATGTGTTCTAAAACATACAACCACTACTGCCACAACATTATATCAACCTACTTTGGTGGCTGCATGGTCTAAGGTGTCACTATCATGTTAGACTAGACTGCTGATGACAGGGAGATTGAGGTTCGAATATAGGTCGGGTGTACTGAAGGTGTTTTTTTTCCTATATGGCTTACATTCTCCCTTCACGCAAATGTGGGTATACTCCTAAAATTCAACCTTCCTCATCCCTAACACATTAGCGTAATTAGTACATATGCGTATGACTAGAACGGGTATTAGGAGGCGGTGCTAAGAAAACCCATATCAGCATTACATGTACTATTTGGCTACTGCTTGTCATGTCGACACAAGATTTTAGAGGTGATTGGAAGACTCACGTGATGTACTGTTGCCGTGTGCTTGTCCCGGGGCTCGAACTCCAGGAACACAAGCCTTGCCAACTTGCCCAAGATGAGCTTCTTGACGAGCTGTGGTACCACTGTGCCTTGCACCCCGCGGTGGTACACGTTCAGCGTGACGACAGACAGGCCAGAGGCGAAGGACACCAAACAAATACTCACCCCGTAGTACATACCTGGATCAGAGACAATAGAGTTCACTCCTGAATTATTAGGGAGGATAAAGTTTATTAGTGAATTATTAGGGGAAATATGGCACATTCGTTTTCTATCAGGTAACATATTAGCGATACCTATTAGAGAAAATATACGTAGTACATTTTGTTAATTATCAGGGAAAATATATGTACTATATTATTAAATAATTAACACAAGTGCTGTTAATTTGTGAACTAATAGGGAAAATGAAGTTCATTAGATAGCTATTGAACATTATCTTACACCAAGGGTGGTATACAATAACTTTAGTAAATGATTAGTGGACCGATAGTGGGGTCCCGAGCACATTATCGGTCTACTTTTTAAACTATGATGACGAAAGCAAACCCACGCTAGTTTCCACTTAGCATCCACTTAGTAAAGTTCTTGCATACGGCCTTTAAAGGTGGAAGTGTAGGGAACGCGAATTAAGGGCAGTAGTTTTGCAGTTTTTATAGCAAAACATTTTTTTGGTCAAAATAAATCAAATAATTATCCAGTGGAAACATAGAAATTAACTTTCTTTACATGATGATATCAACAGTTTTTGAATATCTGTCGAGGTTATCTTTTAATTCAATGACTTTTCCTCTAAGTTTAAAACGTTTGTCATCTAATGCCACGATGCTCATGATGAGATATATTCAAAAACACTGTTTATAACACCGCACGAAGAAAATTAAACTTTATGTATACTGGAGCAATATTTATTTATATTGGCCAAAAAATGTTTTGTTGCAAAAACTCCGAAAACACTGTAATGTATTAAGTAGTCTAGTGCTGATCTTAAATGAAAACTTATTTTGTAGTAATTACTATTATAAAATATCCAGCAAGACCAAAATAAAGTTTTAGGCATTTCTAGTTGAGAGCCTGTATTAACTCAAACTATTCGCTAGTAATATTTTCAAAATTGTGGTTTCAATCATATTAGTGAAGTTTTATATTAATTCCTAGTTTACTTGTTATTAAGGATAATTCTATATCTATTTAACTCTAAACTAGCACTTACTGATCTGGAAGCGAATATAAACGATATGGAAATATTTCAAATTTAGCACCTGTGCAAACCTTTATAGTTGACACTGCATTTTTTGTAGTTATTTGGATTACAAACATTAATATTAACATATTCCTAAATTCCTAGCTAATTTATAATTTTATATTTATTTTCACACATGTGAACAGTGGCAGCTCGTGTATAGGCACTGCGAAACTGCAGCACCGCCCATTTCCACTTGATATTATCGATAACATTTAATATAATGAGTTCTTTTTTCTTTAATTCTTTCTTTACTTTTGTAGTACAATATATATTCTTTAAGCTTAATATCAGTACTTCAGTAACCATCCCCCAGTTTATGAAAAAATTACAAAAAAAATGTGTATGGAACTGTGCGCTTCACAGTGACAGCGACGTGGTGTTTGACTGTTGTGCGCATGCGCACATAGGAAGGGTGTGGGGAGGAAGGTGGGACTGCCAGGTAGAGATATCACTGTTGCTCTCGCAGTGTCGGCTCTGGCGTGATGGCGGAAGGAAATTTTCTTTACTCAGCGTGTTTTGTGCTTAAAAACCGTGTACTATATTCTTGAATGTGATAAAGCGTAGAAGAATGTAGAATTAGATTATTCTGCTTCCAGCTATTCTATTTTTTTTTAGTTCTTTTATTTAAGAGAAAGATTATATGCGCCTGCAGTACTTTCAATGGAGAAAAATATCCTCAATTGTCATCCAGAGATCAGGGAGAAAATTATTGAACTTTTTGCGCAAATTAAAACAAGAAGAATGTATTTAATTTTTAAATGAATAGACTAAGCTTGAACTGTAACAATGTAAGTTAAAGTAAGTAAAAGAGTTGTTTTTTTGTTAAGATTTTATCAATTTCCTGAATAAATTTTCTTTTTATACAAGTTTTTTTCCTTTTTCACAATTTTAAAACAAAGGCTAAACATTTTCTGGAGCAGCACCCCCACTAATTTTAGCTACGAGCCGCCACTGCATGTGAAACTTGAAGTGCAATTATGAAAATGCTATTAATTTGGTATGTAGCTACGGTCTAACTATTTAAAATACTATCTCTCTGATCTTACGAAACTCGATAGCTCATGACCGTTATAACGTGATATTGCCATCAAACCCTATCTAGAGAAACCGCCATCTAATTACTCCAAACTTGGCACCCTCCTTCAAATTGATTTTCATTTATCCATCACAATATTTAAACTATAATGACCCATTTCAGTGGCAGCATGGTCTAACATGTCATTCTCGCGCTGGAACAAACTGCCGATGACAAGGATATTGGAGTTCGAGCCTCGGTCAGGTGCATTGAGGGTGATTTAAAAAAAAAATGTTTATCACTTTATCTCCATAGGAATGCGGGTAAACTTCATCTAATTCAATCTTCCTGATCTTATAAACATTAGCGCAATTGGTACACATGCGTATAGTCCGAATGGATAGTAACTGTTAAATAAAAACTATAGTAATATGCATTATAATTTTTATAATTATAATGCATATCTCTACAAAAATCTACATGAATGATGTCAAACCTATACTTAAACATTATCTAGAAAAACGAATTAATATAAACCTAAAGGTTATCGCTGAATCTGAATTAGTGCGACCCGATTCTAGACTGTGAATGCCACAAATTAGTTACTTTCATGACGTCACACGTGTATATATTTGATATCAAACGCTAAATATGCACGGTACAATTTAATTTGTTACAACTTACTGATGAGTGGAGTTTTTTCTGTAGGTGGAAGACTTTCTCGAATAGTCATAAGGAAGACTGTCATGGATAAAAGTGCACTGATTCCTAGCGTCACCTTTTCCCCCGATTCCGAGGGGACGTAGAACACCAACAATGCTGCAATAAAAACATAATTATATTCTATTTATAGCAATAATTTATATTGATAAAATGGAATCAAGATTTAGTCTTTATATTGTGGGGAAATGTTTGGAATATTTAATATTTTATATCTATTGTACAGTAGCCCCATGGCTTCTTTGGTGCTGACTGACAGCTTTGAAAAGCTACCAGACCAAATTATGTATCCCTACGCCGATCGAAAACATGTGTTTAGCAGCTGTCACTTCTGACGGTCAAAATCTAGGTATATACCTAAATGTTGACTGTCAGAAGTCAGCTTTGAGCTATCAGCCAGCACCAAAGAAGCCGTGGGGCTACTGTAACAACATTTACAATCGCTACCATAGCCCCGACGTGTTAAACGTCTTTGGAAAACAACAGGCGAGTACTAGATTTAATGCATTCCTCGATTTTCTCACCTATTCCATTAATGAGAATGCAAGGTAGTATGAGGTTGAACACGTAGAACATGGGTCTTCTCCTCAGCCTGATGATATATGTAATGTCAGGATATGGCTCTGGGCAGCAAGAGTAGAACTCAACATGCTTCACAGCATCGAAACTCACTAGGTCGAATTCTCCGTTGGCCTGGTAGTTGCTCACATCTCCAGCTTCAGTCTGCTTCAATAGGTCCAACTGAGGACACAAGACAACAATCTCATAGGAAGACGCTATTTTTACGATGACATTGTCTGTTGAGACAATGCCTTCTCTTCTTTAGATATGTATAGTCCAAATAGGGATGAACGGTTGGTGCATAATCTGGGTAAAACTAACTCGATAACATTCAATTGTGTCTGATACAGTAGCCCCGTGGCTTCTTTGGTGCTGACTGACAGCTCACAGCTGAGAGCTGACGGCTTTGAAAAGTTACCAGACCAAATTATGGATTCCTACGCCGATTCATATGATCTTCAAAAACATGTGTTTAGCAGCTGTCACGTCTGACAGTCAAAATTTAGGTATATACCTAAATGTTGACTGTCAGAAGTCAGTTGTGAGCTGTCAGTCAGTAGGCCTACCAAAGAAGCCACGGGGCTACTGTACTATATCAGAGGATACACTCTTTAGGGTCTAGGGCTATATTTGAATAGGGAATTTTATCCACAGTCATTATCTCAAAATTTTAATTTTATCTTTTGTAAACAAGTGTATGTAAGGGATTATGTAATTAAGGTAACTGGCCTGGGAATTACGAATCTCTTAAGTATCAATTTGTAAGGGCACGTGACCTCTCACTGGACGTCTCAGGTTGGTATATTTACCGACTCAAATATACGTCTTGATTGTTTTCGATAGGCATGTCTTACTTCTTCGTGGACGGTAAGCCATGTTGTATTGTATTCGGGTGCCAGCTAAGTAGGTCTCCTACCAACGTTTATGATTAGGGTATTTTTGCATTTGAATTGATATAAATAAGAAATTAAAATTAAAATTATTAATATTTTGATTTGTTGAAATGCTTTATTTGATAAACTGAGGAGAATAGTTAATGCCTTAACATTGTCATGCTAAAACTAAATTGGTGTGTCTGACGTAATGAGTAAGTATCGGTATTGATTACCTAAACGTTGGTTGGAGTGCTTAAGGTGGGGATGTAAGGAAAGCGAGAAAAGGGTAAGTGTTTTTGCAGTTATTATAGCAAAAGGTTTTTATCCAAATAAATAAAATATAGCTTCAGTACAAACATAGAGTTTAATTTTCTTCACGTGATAACATCAACAGTTGTTGGCTATATGTCATTAGAATAATGGTACTAAATAAGCAGCTTATTAAATTAAGAGAAAAAGTTGTCATTAATTTTCAGAACACTCTTGACATATATTCAAGAACTGTTGTTGTTACCATGTGAATAAAATTAAACTATTTTTATACTGAATCAATATTTGACATCCTTTAACCAAAAAATGGTTTTGCTGTAAAAACGGGGGGTAGGGGGAGGGGATCACTGACCATTCTCGTGTCCCATACATCCTCATCTTAATGTGCACCTCCTCACGCCTTGACTGATAAAACGCAAGTGCTCTTTCTCAGGCTGTCCTGCCTTAAGGAGTTTTACCACGATTCCGCGGGTTTCCCGGAAGGCCGCACCAATAGAAAGTCAGTTCTGGACAAGTTCGTATCCAAGACGAGGGAGGTTCAACCCCACCACCCACAAAGTTGACGATGAATAATTAATCCGGTCTTATTTATGGTTTAAACAAAACAAGAAAATACGAGTATGCTATAGGTATTCTAATGTTTAAGTACATTTTTAAAAATAGTTTGTGATTTTGTTCATTATTCAAGTAACAAAGATGGCTAGATTATGACAAAATATTTACAAAGTAAAAAAGGAGTTTAGTGAATGTGGGATAGCTGTGGAAGTAGGTAAGACTTTGAGATAAGCAAACAAAAGCTTTTGATTAGAAACTGTTTGGATGGCATTTCCGAGAACACGTGGCAAATGAGTCGGCCAAGAAACAGGAATGAAAGGGTGGTTCAGACATCAACCCCCAAGCAGCTTGTAGATAGATATAATATTTTTTTTTAAATGACGATGCCCCTAAAATATTTTTAAAATGGTCCTCACCTTGTCTTTAAAGTTTTAATTCAATCAGACTAGATTCAGAATCAATTTGTATTTTTTTTAAATCGTATAGTATTTTAAAATATGAGAGGGGAGAGAAATAAATCAGGAGGGGACAAACATTATTAATCCCCTACAACCCCACTCCCCCAGTTCTGTCACCAATGGTTATGTCTTTATTTAATAAGTAAATGTAATCAATATAAATTCTCAGATTTTGGGAGAGGAAGCGCTTTGTAAGTTTCTAAATATTAAATAAATTATTGCAAAGCACTTAATGATTTGATCCCTGCCCTTAATTACCAGAAAAACTAAAGTCAAATAGTTGTTAGAGGCATTTAATATACGTAATTTGTCTTTGGCTGTGGCCGTTGGGGACTGAACTCCCCTCTCCACCTGAAATATTGGCCTGGCCTTCACCTTGACATTTTCTATTCCAACAGAAAATAATTGTATCAAAGGCTGAACTTTCCTTTAAAAAACACTCACGTAACCCGGGGGATTGGGAGTATTTTCTAACGGCAATTTCCTTTAATAGTATCTGAGTTATCTTTATGTCATATAGTAAATAATCAAATAGCAATTACATTGCTCCCTCGTCCAGGTAGAAAGTGAAAAAAAAAAGCGGACAAAAATATGGAGATGAGAGCTAGAAAATATTGCTAATATCTGTTATGTTACAAGTTGCATACGTCCGTTTGTCTAATTCAGAGTCAATAAGTACTCTGGAGAGGCTGACTGTTTGCGTTTATCAAGTTGGCAAGGTGGGTGTGAGGGCAAGTTGTCACCGACTCGACGGCGCTCTTCACTAAAACAACACTTCAATAATACGCTCAAGTGGAAGGTCTGGAGGGGAAAAAAAAGCTTTCTCAGCAGCCGTCTTCCCCCCCAATTCCTCTTCCATTGTTCCTTTCTCCCATCTTCAATCGATTAATCAGGCTCTTTCTTCTCCCTTGTTTTGTCTTCATATAACTTTATTTCTCGCTCTCAACCCATCTTGGGGGATATTGTAGAAGATTATTAAAACGTTCCACTCAAACCTCCAAGAACCCAGGCTCGATTCTTTGGCTCCTTCCTATGGCTATGCATGGTGGTCTGATTTCACAATATGAGAAACAATATTTTACTGATTTAATTAACTTTTGTAGGTGACTTGGCGGTCTAGTGTTAAGGTGTCAGACTTCTGTGCTGGCGGCCGGGGTTCAATCCTCGGTCCCGGCACAGATTTATCTGATTACCAAACCCTTCCTTCACCTCTGACAAGACATCTTGTGAATGTGGGAAATGCTAGGCCTCCACCGTGGTTCGGATTCCACGTTAAACTGTAGGTCCTTCATTTCATCTCACAATCACCCTACCATTACACATTAGCGTAAGTGCGTATAACCCGAACGGGTAGTAAGACGCGGTGCTAGTAATAATAATAATAATAATAATAAACTTTTGCTGTAGGCTTTTTTTGTTAATAATCTTAGGTTTGCAAATAACAACGATTTACAAAGATAAAACTAAGCATAGATAAATGTAGGCCAGAGCTCTAGCCAGTAAAAAAATTAGAGCCTAGCAAATTTGGTATAGTTTGATTAGCCAGAACGGGTAGTAAATGCTGTAAAATAATAGTAAAAAAAACATATTTGGTCAATGTTGACAGCAATAATTATCCTTATAATTAAAAAAAAATCTACTTTCTAAATATGAAGGAAGGAGATATCAATCTTTCATTTCCATTCCTAGTAACATAAGAGCGTGATTACAAAAATAATAGTACAATTTTATCTTTAGTATAAATGATTATCTTTACAACAAACAGTTTAAAAAACCCCATATATTTACAATATAATCACGAGGGGTAAGCTTAGTTCATTAAAATAACTACTAATTTGTTTTTACAGATCCCTACGAATTAGGGCCCACTTAAATTATAATAAATAAGTTTAACTGATATGTATTCTTTTTGTTCTACAGTTTTGAGCTAGAAAGAAACTTATAATAATATTGTTGGTATTTGTTGCTTTATTGTGATTAAATGATAACTACCCGTGCCGGGGGCCGCATTGTCTGAGGGGATACTCTCGCTGTAGACTAGACTGCCGATGACGGGGAGATTGAGGTCAGGTCTACTAAGGGTGGTTTATCCACGCTCCCGCCCAAGTAAATACGGGTACATTTTCTCTAAATATAACCTGCCTAATCCCTAACACCACTAGCGTATAGCACGAACGGCTAGTAAGACGCAGTGCTAAAAAAAAATCATAACTAGCAAAAATACCTTGGGCAACTCTTTCCTTTGCTTCAAAAAAACATAAGAAAATCTGTTCATTTTATTTATTCCGGCATGGTTTTTGGTTAATTTTTAAAAGATAGTAAGGAACTTCGCACGGACTTTCTCGGTATGGAGCCCCTCTTATCGCTCATTTATGGGCGTCCATGGTAGCATCTAAATACATTTATAAGTAGGCCTAACCCATTACACGTGTAGGAAGGTCATCTTATACCTTATCTTTGAATGCCGAAAGGGAAAGTAAGTGACCTCAGTGTTATTTGGCGAGTAGAAGATGTGCATTGAGGGAGTTATGTCCAAGTCATCCTACCTGGTATCCATCGTAGGTCCAAGAGGCCCACTTCATGTTGCAGCTTTGGATGTCAAACGGAAAATACTCGACGTTGATGTCACACGACGAGCGGAAGATGCCATGACTCAGCCATACCACCTCGCCTGTATATGTCACGATCACGTTGGTGTTGATGACGGCCGAGTTGTACTGCGAGTCGGCGCTGGAGGTACAGACAGAGTAAAGAGCGTCAACGATACAGATTTTCAAGTTTAGCACAATGACAGGAGGAAATGATGAAGAGTGTGGTTAGGGTACTGCGTAGGACTACGGCTCAAGCAGGATCATTAGACACGGCAAATATTATATTTGTAATGTTATAATAGATAATTAAATTATAAAGAATATCTTACAATTTTAACTTTATTTTGTTCCGAGTCAAATTTAAACTATTCAAATTTCAACATACAAACAAATTGCAATGTTTTGACATCATCCTTGTAATATTATGAAACGTATACAATTATTGGGAGATATTCTATATTAAAAAGAAAATTTGTAAATCCAAATCCATAATTATCTTTATATATATGTATTTTTAAGATATATTAAATCAAGAATTTTTTTTTAGATCCATTACTGTTTCTAGCCTTTGACCTGGATCAGTTTTTTATTCAAATCATATATTTCTCTATCACCGGCTTGCTAGGTTTGTCGTAGTAATAAAACATACATAACTGTAATAAACAGTTTCAGTTTTATAAATCTCGATGGAAAGTAAAGTGTATTTCCTCACGTGGTCTTGAATGGAATATGTGATCTATAAGAACTCAGAACTTTCTTGTTCCTCCCGACGCGTTGTCTTCAGTTAGCCACGTAATGTGTTCCAAAGTTATCCTTAAGTCGACAACCACACACAACCACAACATTCTGATATGTCATACTGCTATTTATTAACATGAGGCCGTGATGGAACATAGGAATTGGACTAGGAAATAGGATGTTACATAAAGAGTAAGTTAGTTAAAATCATTTTCATTTAATATAAAATTTGACAAACAATATAAACGATCAATATCTTTGAACATTATAGTCGGGTGAGAAAATAGCTTGAATCAACTACCGGGCTGTAAGAAAACAACACAAATGGAACTTACCCAATAAATTAATCTCAAAAGGGAGATAGTAGAAACACTTACTCGCAAATAATGCTCATAAAGCATAATAGATCTCCTTCTTTCCAATTTAGCTTATACAAAACCAATACACGTAATTAAAATATTCTATTCTTTGGGTAAATTTGGAAATAAGGACTTGAATAGGCATTTCCTAACCAACGCACATTTATAACAACTTACAATAGTCAATACATAGACTTACAAACACCGAGAGGCAAAGTTAATACTGTGCTAGTTAATAAACACAAACTAAGTCTCAGCATTGCTAAGTGCAAGTTCATAGACTTAAAGTTCTTGCTAACGATATTAACACAACGGGAAACTTCGTGACGGTCCCCTTTTATTATACTGATCAAAACAACTAGTAATAATAAAGGTAGAAACATTATCACAGAAATCAAATTGAGTTGACACTATCCTAAAAGCTACGGGGAGTAAACCTATACTCTAGAGCTAGTGAACCTAGAATCACTTTTTTAACACTACAATTTAGAATACTGGCCTCTCGAGAAGAGATATGGGCTTAATAAATCTAGTAGCTATCAAGAGTGTGAGGAGTCAATAACTTTAGAGTTATGAATTGACATAAAACGGTTATTGCGCAAAATATTTTAACTATAAACTGTCTATTAAAGTATTAACCTGTTGAAAGTGTATACGTGAAACATGAGGTATTATCCAATTAGAAGTAAGCGAAGCATAATTGCTTTCCTAGCATAAATCAGTAAGTTACATAAATTATATTTACAGGGGAAGTGCCGGCATTGAAATAAAATATCTAGTCCACATTTACAAAGTTACAAATAAAGACAATCAATGTCTAAGTACAACCTAAGCCGTTACTTATCCAACCATGTTGATATCTCTCAACCTCGTCAGCGAGGCCATCAATACTCTCTCTGACATAACCGGAGAGTAGTTTTTCAGGTCACGAACGTTTGGTTCTAGAAGCAGGCTCACGTAGGTTGGGGATTAAATAGTGATTTCATCTGCGGACCTAGCTTCAGAATATATATAATAATAAAGCCCGCCGCACATTGGACGCAGGGCAGGCGCAGCATAGTCAGAGGGCAGGCATAGCACAGTAAGAGGTTTCTGCAAGGCACCGCACATTGAACACAGTCCTGGCAGAGGGCAGGCATAGCACAGTAAGAGGTTTCTGCAAGGCACCGCACATTGAACACAGTCCTGGCAGAGGGCAGGCGCAGCACAGGAATAGGTTTTTGCAGGTCACCGCAGATTTTTAACGAGTCAGGGAGCGAAAGGTATAATAAAGGTGGCATAAAAATATACACATCATCCCAATAAAAATTGTAATTTAGTTTATGCGCAGTGTCTAGTAACATTTAATTCTTCTAATGGGTCATACAAACTAATGTAGGTTTATTTCCCTGACTATAAAAATCTAGAATATTAAACTTACCGTTCGAGTAGTTCAATTCAATAGCAATCTTTTCCCATATCTCATCTTTCAGCTTCGTCCTCATGTAGTCTGGATTGGTTGTTTCATATACTATTGGATGGTCTTGAACTAATTGAATAAGATGTTCCATCACAAAACACACAAACTACGTGACAGAGGCGCAGAGGACCCAGGAAAACTGTGCGTCTACTACAACCAGAGAGAGGCGGGAAAGAGGTGTGAAAGAGTTATCCCTACACTGCACCTGCACTCTGTCCAATGTGCGGTAACCCATAAGAACACGTGTATTACAGATTTTCCTCTTCCTCGCCTGCCCCTCTGCTGCGCCTGCCCTGCGTCCAATGTGCGGCGGGCCTAATGGTGGATCAAGGAGAAGAAAAATTAGTGCCGCTCCTGTTGTTGAATGAAAGGAGGAAATCCCGTGACATCAGACAGTAGTGGGGGCCTTTGGGTGTTTCCACGTTGAGAGTGTTTTTTACCAACGAGTTGTCGCTTAGTTTAAAGCATCAGTCTTGAATTGAATGGGTAATTTCCTCCATTGATCAAGCCACCAAGTTTTTGTAAAATTACGTGGGTCTAAGTAAGATTGGTACATGTAAACAAAACGTCGTTCATATAAATGAGATAATTGCAAGTAGATACCTAATATCAGTTGTGGTTAATTAGAAAGATATTTAGAGGTTGTGAAAATATTTATAAACTCTTCTTGAGAAGGGCTAAATCCCTCTAGCCTGTCAGACTCCAAATGAAGGCGTTCCATAATGGGGTAATCTCAAACAGTTTTTAGCCACCGGTGCATTGAAATGTATTAGTTCAAACACAAGTAGTGCAAAGGTTTTTCCTTTCTATATTAGAGCCTTCGCTTTCCGGTTGGCTATGAGAATTCCTCCAGCATTACGCGTCTGGTCTTTGGGTTTGGAAAATGCGTATATTTATACCAGTGCACCCAGTGTGTGTGTGCTTAGTCTCAACTAGTTGTCCTTTCACTGTGTTGCAACCATACAGAAAGTGGTTTTCCAATGGACACCTTAACGAAACAAGATTTACAGAGGTTTCTTACAAAGGAAAAAACTGCCAGATAGAGTTAAATACTATTACAACTAATGTAAGAGCCTCAGCTAAAATAAATGTTAACTCAACTTACAAACGTAAATAAACCAACCTAGCGTCAGAATCTTGTAGGGCCTACTAGTGACTCAGAATCAGAAATATAAATTATGGATGAGGTTCCAGTAGATTCACATTCATTAAATTATGTTAACTTGACCGGGTCAACCACAGACCCTCACCAAAGAGCGAGTTGTGATGATTTTGTATCGCATTGGGATGCTTAAGAAGATGCCTGGTATAGATCCTTGTAACGATCCATCCAGTCTCTTTTAAAACGTCTTGGATTCTCCAAGAAGCAACCACGAACATCTGTTCATGGAATATATAATATTTGGCCGTGCTTTACAAGGCAGCGCACCCTTTTAGAGTACCATCAAATCTGAAGGAGCTCCCGGTCGTACTCTAGAAAGGCAACGATATCGTGAGGCAGAAAGAAGGCTGAGCTAGAGAGTTTCTCATAGCAAGAGTTCATTTTTTATTGGATTGGCCGGCGAGAGAGCTATGATGGGTTGAGGGGTGTACAATTGCCGTCTTGGTTCACAGAGAGAGGCCTCTACCATCATGCCATATCACCTCTTTCCCTTTTACACATGAAAGCATCAGCTATCCAACTGATGAGTGACACTGGCACATTGTATCTCGTTTCCATCTATTCCTTCTCTTGTCAGTGATTTTATCCAACTATGGTAGCCAATAAATGTGATACTATGGTTGTTTTAATCAGTTTTGAGTACAACTCAAAACACCCATCATGGTTTCCTAGGATTATGAATGCTCACTGTGTATTGCTTCATGACTTGATAGATAAAAATGGTCTAGTGGTCTGCGGTCCTCCAAATACCACAAACATAGGATGGCTACACATATTTCCTTACACGATTATATCCTTAGACAAGTCAAAAAACAAATGGGCTGAGTGGGGCTTGGAAAACCTCAAGCGATCAGGTATACAAAGCCAAATGGACCTAAAAAGTGCATGCATTTCACCATATTGTCCATTAATATTGGAACAGTATTGGGAGTACAAAATTGGGTGTTTGCGCGTACAGGAACAGTCCTTATGTTAAATGAGGAAGAACTTGTAGTGGGTTCCAAATCAAGACCGCCAATCTTGTGACGGAACGGGGAGGATAGCTCTAGACCAGGAAAATGCTAAACTTTGCCGAGAATTTAGAACTACAATCTGTACCTATTGACAATTCATCAAACCCGTTGCATATTGTGCACGAGGAAGAGGTATTCGTTTTGATCTCCATACCCGACATTAGTAGAAACGTGGGCTTCTTTATTTGTTAGTAAATATTATATCTGTTATTTATATTGTGGTCTAACAGAGTAATCAACTTATAAAACAATTTTAGTTATGATAGGCGACCATATTATTTAATACCATTTCACAAAAGAAAAATACAAAAATAGCGAGACCTTAAAAAAGACAAAATTGTAGCAAGTGGTGGTACTACTTAGTACTCATTACGCTAAAGTGTTGACACGGTTACATTATGCGAATCCGGACAACTGGGCGCCGCCATCTGGGCGCGGCCAACTGGGCGCCGGGACAGCTGGGCGCCAAAAGTAACCCCACTTTTTTCCTTTTTTAAAAAGTGACGAGTAAAAACAAAAAACACACCCCATTTTTTTCTTAAAAAAAAACATACTTTTTTGCACTTTTTTCTTTTTAAAAAAATCACTTTTTTAATGCATTGCAATATTATGCGCAACACCACGTAAAACGAAATAATGTCTCTATTATTATAGTCCCTAACTAGTCTTAAAATTCTAGCATCGACTTCTCGATACTTTCTTTTTTTCGGCGTAGGCTCATGTCCAGCTACAAGATGTTCATAGTAGATATCTCTTGCAGCTTGTACTTTACGTAGAGCATCAATAAATTTCCATATTGTGGGATGTTGCATGCCCAGCTCAGTTCCTAGCCTGCGATGTGCAGCTTCAGAATGATTGTTAGTACGATTGTGACACGATTTTTTGTTCCATTTCGTCCAAACCACTCTGGTTGACGAAACCTAATGAAGTGAAGAAGCAAAAAGTAATGGTAATGGGTCGAGTGGGCGAATTCTAAGAATACGCAAGTAAAAGCTCGTAACACCTGCACCGCATATCTATGAACTGGATAAGAGAAAAGTAATAATAATGGGGGGGGGGGGTATTTCTAAGAATAAACAAACCAAATCTCGTCGCACCTGCACCAGAAATAAGTCATAGCTTGAAGGTATTATAATATCGGCGATATTATTTTAATTTTTACATAGGGATGCACCTAAATGCTACTTATTATTCCTCTTTAGTGGTTTATTTTGCGCACAATTCTTATTTTTCATTTTTTGGGGAGTTTTTATTAGAAATTTTACTATATCAAATAGACTAATTTATAATATAAATTAATTAAGTTTCCTCTACTAAGATTATTTTTTTAAATACTCCAAGAAAATGATATGATGTTGCGCTGAAAAATATGATTAATTAAAAAAAGTTCATTTTTTGTTTTTATCCATCACTTTTTAATTTTAATTGAAAAAATATGAAAAAATGGTGCATTTTTTATTCTGAAAAATTGCATAAGTTAATAAAAAATTAAAAAATTAGTTTTATTTTAGCGCCCAGTTGTCCTGGCACCCAGTTGGCCTGGCGCCCAGTTCGCGCGCGCCCAGTTGGCGGCGCCCAGTTGTCCTAGACCGTACATTATGCATTAGCAGCGACCAGATTATGGATAGCTCACTTAGTAAAGCAGTTAGAACGCTAGGTTTGGAGGCAAGGTTTCAATTAGCTGTGCAGGTGTCATATTTCATATTTATGGGACTATTATATAATAGCCTATACAAAAAAACACATCCACGTGTCAGCTTGAAATCGATCCATATCAAATGAGTGGACGCCATCTGTTGATTAATATTGGTTAATATAGTGACCACTTCTGTGGATGGACGATTTTATGTGGTCAGCAAAACAAAACCTCCAGTTGTTAATCTCAGTTTTCTTTTCTTTATTTTTTTCAATCAAGTAGCTCCTCATTTGTCCTCACGAGACTGAGCTTGACCCTGTTTCAGACCCGCTACTTCACAACAAATATGTAAGTACCGGGGATCGAGCCCGGGAACTCTGTATCTGTAAGCAGGAACTCTTGTGTCCTAGACCACAGAGTGAACACAAGGCTAGTATGGTAAACTTACAAAAAATATTTCTGCAACAATACAGAAAAACTATAAAATAAAAACAACTTTTTTAAAATGTTTAGAAAACACACCACGTAACATTATTGTAAACTTATGACTAGTAATGCTCCACCTTAATTCAACCGTGAGCCACTGTATTTAAAGCGAATAAACTGAAATGTGTATATTTATTACAGCAACCAAATTTTCACTTTGGGCTCCTACACGTCTGATACCTTAGCTCAGTATCTGTCTACTGTCTGGGTTCAATTCCTGACATGGCCAAAAAATCTATCATTGGTGAAATGTGGGTTTTCCCTTACACAGTGATGAATTAACAGGCGGGGATTGGAGGTTGTGGCTGTTCTAGATTTAAGTTAGTTTATAAGTCACATGCTGAAATAATTAGTTGGCTCAGAACGTGCACGTTAAGGTGGGATGGAAGGTGACGCGAGAAAAGGACAGTGCTCTTGAACTTTTTATGGCAAAACATTTTTTTACCCTAAACAAATAAAACATCGCTCCAGTATAAACATATAATTTAATTTTCTTTACATGTTGATATAAACAATTTCTGATTATCTGTCATGAGCATGGTGGCATTATATAACACACTTTTTAAATGAAAAGAAAACGTTCTCATTAAATTCCAGAACACTCTTATCAGATATTCAAGAAATTTTGAGATCACCATGTGGAGAAAATTAAACTATATGTTTATACTGGATCTATATTTTATTTATTTTGGCTAAATAAAGTTTTTGCCATAAAAACTGCAAAAACACTAGCTTTTTTCAATTCTTTTTCATCCCAACTTAAGTATCTCAAATATATTAAATAAAAACATTATTTAGACTTGGTTGACAGAAGTGAATTATCCCTGTTGTTTATCAAACCAGTTTTATGGATTATTTTTACCTGTATATTCTCTGGATAGTAATAGGTTATATGGAATATTTTCAATATATTCATTAATTATAGTTTTTGGTTAATGAACGTTTCATTCAATTTATTTGTAGTCAGAAAAAGTATTTTAATTTACTCTTATTCTTTATTTCAAATCCTTTTTGAGATTGACTTAAAGGCAGACGCATTTTGATTGTATTTTTTCTATTTTAGAATAATATATCCGCCTCGGTGGCCCTATGGTCTAAATAACGCAATACTCTCGCATTAGACTAGTCTTCCGATGACGGGGAGATCGATATTCGAATCTCAGTTGGGTGTACTTAAGGTGGTTTTTCAAAATGGTGTTCCACTCTCCACATAAATGCGGATACACTTCCTATAAATATATCCTTCCTAATCCCTAAAACCATTAGCGTAATTGGTACATAAGCGCAAAACACGAACAGGTAGAAACAAGTAGAACTAAAATATATATAAACTGGTATTTGGTCTCAGTTTTTGGGTCGATATTAACTAATTGATTAGTAAAGTGCGTGTTAAATACCCATGGTGTAAATTATTTGAAATTTTTATGATTAATAGGTTATTGGTTTTAAGATTACTTCAGTTTAATACTGTATTAGTAAAACTGTGTGCTACTGTAAAATAAAAATTGGTTAAACCCTGCCCCCTGCTCCAACCACCTTCTACTCATATAGTTAATTAAGTAGCCCCCGGAAGTGAGCCGGAATTGAACAAATCTATGGTTCATTAAAAAAAAAATCTTTATGGTTTTATTTTATAATAGCGTTGTGCCTCTTTTATTCTTTTCATAAAAGGACAAAAATATAATTAAAAATTGATAAAGTGAATGATTAAATGAAAAATCAATTTTCAAACAATTTTTCATTTCGGTTTGACACTGTTTTTTTATACGCCATTCATAACATCTAAAAGGAAAGTTTTTTTTTTCAAACTCCTACCCATTCATACTCATAAAAGGAAGAAGTCCTTTCAATTAAGAGACTCTTCTCTCCCCCATTTCCCCACCGAAGTAAATATTATGTGTTGATTTAACAGAAAATGTTAGAGAGAAAGTAAAGGTCTAAATATTATGTTGAAATAAGGAGCAAAGGATTCCATCAAATATATCTCTCGGAACTAGATCCTGTTGGAAGTCATGCACGTAGCATAAGGATTCATACAACTTGAATGTCTTTTGCGAAGGGAAATGGGTTTTCAAAACTTACCTTTATGGAGCGAACGAAAAACAACTCACTTCCTCTTACTTACTTTAATTCTTAAGAGTATACATTATGAAGTATTTAAATAAACCTGTGATATATATAACTATCTAGTAACCCGCTTCAATGGGTGAATGGTCTAACGCGTCACTCTCATGTTAGATTGACCTACTGATGACGGGGAGATTGGGGCTCGAATCCCAATCGGCTATCCCGATAATAGTTTTTACTTAATAGCTTAACACTCCCCTTCCAGGCAAATTTGGGTAGATTATCTCTAAAATTATTCCTTTCTACCAAATAGAGTAATTATTACATGTGCGTACAATCTGAACTGAGAGTAAGACGAGTTGATTAAAAAAAACCTGGCTAGTACATAAATATATTTAAAATGTAATTATCTATTATATAATAAAGGTAATATCATTTATTGCCAAGTATAATTTAGCTTTTTAAAATAATGAGATACATTGTTCTTAGAAAAGATACAATTATTATTGTAGGAATTTGACCACCACGGTCACACTAGGCTGGCTGCTGCTTGCTGGTAGCTGCAACAGTAAGTATAGGCTGCTCAGGTGTAACACTTTATAGTCCACTCATCACTGGTATTATCATTGACTGATAGTGACAAGCTCTATATCCTCGACAGGTTATTTTTATTCCGGTATGTGTCTCGTATTATTTATATTTTTTTAAGGCACCAAAGTAGCATTAGACCCTCGCAGCATTTAATTATTTTGTCATCTTTCCGAAAGAAGTGTCCTTATCGTACATTTTGACATACTAACTGAATGAGATGTTCCACAAGCACTCTTACTTTTTATATACTATAAAAAATATAATATGATCCCAAGACATCTTTGGTGTTTCATCCGGCTACAGTGTTCAACCAGCAACTATAGGGTTCATACTATCCTGGATATCATCTCTGAGGGAACTGCATGATTGCTATAGTGACAGAACGTTGTTATTATCTTGTTTTAATGTGGTAAATCTCCGCTCAATATGACAAGTTTCTCAACGCGGTTAGAACGCTGGTTAGTCGAGGTTGCCAGTAGCTCCTTCTTACCCCTGCGTACTACCTTCAGAGAGCGGGGAGATTAATTTTGGTAACTGTTAACAGAAAGAGAGAAAGAGAGTGAAGATAAAGCGTTTTTCCATAAGAACTGTTGTTGCCTCAGCGGTGATGTTGGGTGTAGTTGGTGACCGAACAAGCTGGTGGCTGCTAAAGGCTACTACAAAATCCGCTGGTAAAAGCAGCCGCAACTTCTAGTCTATAGTACGCTGCTGGAAGTCTGCTAGCAGCGGCCAGCAACCAGCATCTGGTAATCCAGCATAGTGTGACAGCGGCTTACTACCAAGGTTATTAACGACTTAATCTAGGGGGAAGGGAGAAGAAGAGTAGTTGAGAGGAAGTGCACCCGTATTGACATGAAGAGGAGAAGATAAAATCAAAGTGATGCATTGCATGTGGAAAATTACCTTTAATGTACTCATCCAAGATTTGAACTTGGATATTCCTATCACCATAAATCACGTATATTACAATATTTACCTCTTATACCATATGACCACCTGTATAAGTGTGTACATATATAGTAATCTACACATATGTACGAGCATAATACATTATAAGTATATATAAATGCAATAACAATCCATAAGCTTATACATACAATTTTTATTAGGCGTATAATTATATAAGACATATGTTTGTATATAAATGATTGCATATAATATATAATTTTATTGATATAAACATTTGTTATATCTTAAAAAAACTTTTAGTATCTAACATATACAATATATATATATATATATATATATATATATAACATTTATGTGTTTTGCGTTGCCATTAAACACACAGACACATATTCTCATTATAATATGATAATTTTTCGTTGTTGTTTGAAATAGCGTTTGTTCATCAGATGATTTGACACGATGGCAGGATAACATTAGCGAATAACAGAAAGGTATGAAAATAGGACTGTTGTTTTATTTTAGATAGAGTGAGTTTTAGTGGCTTAGGGGATGTGTTATTCATAGAGAATATGATTGTTAGATACCAACTGATGAAAGTAATCCATCACTGCTTCCAAAATTATTAAGAGCTGACAACGTTTACAAGTTGAAACCTTTTGAGTTTCTGTAAAGAAAAATGAACGATGCATTCTTGTTTTTTATTTGACACATAAAGAAGGGAGAACGGTATATTCTTTTTGATTAAATTCTTTTTTTTATGTTCCTGAAAGCTATTATATTTGCGTTATTATTGTTTTCACATTCCAACCCTATATCTATTCAACCGTAACTTTATAGAACAGTTTACTTAGCAATTTAAATAAGATAATGTGAGATTTCTTTGAGCTTCTGGAACGCAGGCATAAATACATAATAAGGTGTAGTAAGTTCACACTGCACACCAATATAATTTACCAATTACCAGTAAAAACAGAATTGAGAGTTATGTGTTTATTATATAAACATAGTTATTATTATTGTTATTATTATTAGCACCGCTTCTTACTACCTGTTCGGGTTATACGCACTTACGCTAATGTGTAATAGTAGGGTGATTGTGAGATGAAATGAAGTGACCTACAGTTTAACGTGGAATACGAACCACGGTGGAGGCCTGGCATTCCTCACATTCACAAGATGTCTTGTCAGAGGTGAAATAAACATAGTTAAATAAAGTCAAGATGTTTAGTGATCTAGTCAAATAATATTATTCAATAAGAATTTGAAGTTTTCCTAAAATTTTAATTTGAGCCAGGAAAATTATTTATCTACAAAAGTGTTTAATTTGGTCCTTATTTTCTTATTTACTCTATGTCATGACTCATTAGAAGCTCAAAAGTTCATTTCCACTCTTACCAAAGTACACCCCATAAACCTATCCTGAACTAGTTCTATGCAGTCCACCGTATTACCTCATATAACTTTCAGGTCTATTCTAACGTTATTATTATTATTATTATTATTATTAGCACCACGTCTTACTACCCGTTCGGGTTATACGCACTTACGCTAATGTGTAATGGTAGGGTGATTGTGAGATGAAATGGAGGACCTACAGTTTAACGTGGAATCCGAACCACGGTGGAGGCCTGGCATTCCCCACATTCACAAGATGTCTTGTCAGAGGTGAAGGAAGGGTTTGGTAATCAGATAAATCTTTGCCGGGACCGAGGATTGAACCCCGGCCGCCAGCATAGAAGTCTGACACCTTACCCCTAGACCGCCAGGTCACCGATTATTCTAAAGTTATCCTCCCATATGCGTCTAGGGCTTCCCATCGATCTCTTTCCATTAGGTTTACTAGTCAGTACCCTGAACAAGGTTCTAGATTCTCCAATTAGTGCTGCATGTTCTACCTACCGTAATCTGCGAGACTTGATTAAATCTTATAATTAGTACAGGATATGTAACTTATCAATATGTAACCTCCTCCACTCCCATTATTTTCATCCCATTTTGGACCAAATTTCTTCACAAGTACTTTGTTTCTATTTTCAAACAATCTAAATTTATTTTTGTCTTGTAAGGTTAGAGGCCATGTTTCGCAGACATAGAGACCAACAGCTCACAAATTCCATGCAGTCGCCTCATCGTAGGGTCTATATCTCAGAACACCAGGATCATACAAGGATATTATCCTAAATTCTAAACCAAGAGAAATATTTTTGATTCCTATGTATATTCCAACTCTTGGAGCTATTCTTGCTCTCGTAGCTATGCTGACTCTTGTAACTATTATTTAGAGTTTTATTTTCATTTCAAGTTCTCCTGTCAAGATACAATACGTCTCTAAGAGCCAAGTTTTAAACATTTTGAGGATTGGATGGGACACAAACACACGCGCGCGCGTATATTATAGTATTACATTTTGTGGCAAGAGGAAGGATGAGCTTTATCAATGCCGTATTTAACCGTTGACTTGAACAAGTCCATACAGTATGATTCGTGGTAAGGGAAGGAGTTCCACCAGCACACAATACCTGACGACCTGACGACCGATAACTCTGAAAGCTTATGTGAATTCACAGTTCCAAACATGCACATCTTTATATTTAATTTATTGTCTCGTCTCGTACACTTCATTTAACCTGAAGGGTAGCAATCTTACCTTGACGGTCTACATTTTGGCCCTATCTAACAGGATATATACCATACTGGACAAAATAATCGACTTCGGTGGCCGAATCGTCTTGGGTGCTACTCTCGCAATAGACTAGACTACTGATGACGGAAATATCATGGGTTGAACCCGGTAGGGTGTACTGAATTGTTTTCCACTCTCTCTCCATGAAAATGCTGCTACACTAATATAAATTAAATCTTCCTCATCTCTAACCTTTTAGCATAGTTAGTACAGTATCGCTTACAACCCGAATGTTTAGTAAGACGCAGTGTTAAAAAAAAGTGGAATAAAGCAAGGTAAGCCTTCTACCTTTTAGGGTAGACGAAGGGGACATTTTAATTTTTAATAAATATATTATCAGTTGTTATTTCATAGTGACATGGTGAGGGTAAATCCCCCCTGGGCCCTCCCATCGTCTAAATACCTGCTCTTGTATACGTATCTCTTTTATCCCTTGAGCCTATTCTCTTACCTCAAACTTATGTGTAGCATTAATCTAGGGTCTCTTCTATTTATTTTAAATCTTATGTCACTCGTGTTTATTCTGTTTTAATTATCACTTGGGGCGCTTATATATATTTTTTTAGAAACGTTAAAAACGACAATGAATAAAAGAATTCTTCATGATTAGCACTTAGGCCCAGTTTCATAGTCAAGTTTAGTACGCCTCAAGTGCGGCGCTACACTAAGTACATGACGACACCTACCTAAACCAGAATGGAATGGGCCAGTTTCCTATGCGAGAACGGCCCATTCCATTCGAGTTGAGGTAGGTGTCGTCTTGTATTTAGTGTAGCGCCGCGCTTGAGGCGTACTAAATTTGACTATGAAACTGGCCCTTAAACTTCCGTACTTTCTATTTAAACTAAGTTACATTTACAAAAAAATCTGTAAAATTATTAAAATCATTAGAACATGAAATTGGATGAAAAATGTAATCAATAATAATTATTGTTGAACCCCTACCGATGTAATCATTTATGGCCAATAATTTGGTTTTGATCTGGAAAATAATAGTTTATTTGTACGAACAGAATTAACTATTTTTAAGTTGGTCATAAGAGAAAATATAAGCTAAACCCAAGTTCATTTGAAAATATGGTTTGTGTGTCCAATCTAAATGACCAAAGTTAGTCAAATTATTTTTTTAAATATTAATTAATTTACACCCACATCAGTGGCCATATAGTTTAAAGCGTCATTCTCAAGTTAGACTTGATTGCTGGTGGTCAGGACTAGAATCATGATCAGTTACACTGAAAGAGGATTTTTACTTATTAGAATCTCAATCTCTCTCCGTGAAAATGTAAGTTCACTTACCCTAAAATTCCATCTTCCTCAACCCTACTCCATCAGCGTGGTTAATCTATGTGTATGACCCAAACAAGCACTAAGACGTGAAGAAAAATAGTATAATATATTCAATACGTAGATAAACATGCACTTTTATACAATGGATGCACGTTAATAGTTTAAACATAAACACACATTTGAAAAATAAATGTTAATAATAAAACAATAATTACAGGGACAAAAAAGAGAAAACACATAGGCTATGAATTTATAAGAAAAAGTAGAAGCGAAGCTCACAACATTTTAGAAACCATCATAAATAAAATTAAACTAAGAAGCGTTAATTTAATAACAGTAATAATAAACTATTTATCTCTACAAAATAATGTTTGTATTAATTTTCACACTGCGCGCGCTAGTTGTCCAAGAGGAACACACTCATCCCCAATCTACAATGCAGCCACCACTTTACAACAATGAACAATATTTACGTTCCAAACTGCGGCTACTTGACAAAGAGGGACACAGTTATCACTCACTTGTTGTAGAGGATTACATCTGGCCTCCACACCCTTTGGTATGGCACCCTTATCACCTTTATCCCTGCGAAGTCTGACACGTTCCACTTGAGATGGTGGTCTGTCCAGATTTGAGTTAACCAGCAATTTGTCGTGAGGATTTGGTTCTTCTCGTCCTGTGGACAAGAACTATGCATACTACACCACTCGAATATTGCTTCTAAGAGGGTCACAAATCATACGGACAAGTTGAATTAAGTCATGTAACCTAAAATGGTTGGCACCTGACTTAAAGTGGTTTTGGCCTCAATGGAATCGGAGAAACCTTAGATAGAAACAGCAGTTAAACTGAGTTAACAGTGGAGATCTATTTTTTACTAGCAGCTCGATAAAGATTTTATTCTATGCAATTGTTATTTTTATATATCTTAATTATGTAACTTTTTTTGTACACGAATATTTGATGAGAAGTATAAGAGCTAAAATCAAAGTACAAAAATAGGTTACTAACAGCTCAATACAAAGTAGCTAGGAACACATAAATCAGCAGTACTTACACTTAGAGAATCTCCTGTAATCATCACCTCTTAGCCTCACTCACCCGCTCTGATATACTAGAAACTCACCAAGTTTGTGTAGCGAACCATACATTAGAAGTGAGTGACTCCTGTAATCACCTCCTAGCTTCCTTCACTCACCTGATACAGTCAACCCGGCAAGCCTGTATGGTGGACCACACACTAGATACAGCTCTTGTTCTCTTCATAAACTCGCTCCCGATATATCAACAATATGTCGTTGAACTTATGGTATTGCCGTAAATAGACTATATTTGTTTCGTCCAACATTTCCTCTTTTTGCATTTACTCACATCTGTGTTATTCTGAGCTTCGTGATTATTATCAACTTTTCCACTCAAGATCCATGAATTTTCATTCCTGAAGATAGTAATTTCATAACATTTCATTTTCCTTAGTAAAAATTTATGCTTTTATACGTTTAAATTATATATTTTATATACAAATTTATTAATTCAAACAACACGTTTTAACATCAAGACTATTTAAAACTAAGTCTGTTATTTTAAAATGGCTTAACTGGAGAAATATATTGATGTAAGCTATTTTTTGGTATTGCAAAATATTTAGTTATATTATTTTGTCTTTAAGCAACATTATCTATACGCCTACCCCCCAGATATATTGTGCCTATACGATAAGTATATTGTTAATTTTGAAATTTTAATATTTATAAAGTTTCTTATGTTTGATTTGAGCTCTATATATCCCCGTAATATTTTAGATTTGGATTTTACTTGATAAAAACGGAAATAATTTAAATACTAATTTTTCATATAGGGCTATTATAATGTCTACAAATCACATGTATAACATTCATAACAAGGAGATATTAACAGCCCAGCAGCGTTGTAGGTTCGAGCTCATCCTGAAAGGTGGAAATATCTTTTATTTATCTAGGTCAACTTAAAACATACTTGAGAAACAGTGTTTACCAAATACTATTAATCACGTGAGGTGTCACACACGTAAATATGTTTTGGACAAGATAGGAATTTATTATATTATATAAACAAGACCACATAAATATATAATCAATGAAAGAAGAAAAATGTGGTTTTGACTAAATCAATGTTTACTTAAATTAAGTGCCAATTATTTCAAATAGAATTAGTAACACTATTAATGGGTTTATGCCTAAAACTTTTTAAATATTAAAAAAATAATTGAGAAAATTGTTGGAATAATTTTAAATTGGGTGTAATGGAAGTCTTGAATTTATATTAATGTTCAACTGAAACAAGTATTTTGAATATGAAGCTAAGTATTTAAAAGGTAATGTTGGATTAGTTTCCATTTATCTACATCTAAAAACATGTAGAGTTTGTGTATCTGTCTGTCGTGAGCATTTAGTGATATCTACCGCACGTAGAGGTCTGACATTTAAAAATCAGCAGCCACTGTACCCAAACATATGCACCTCGAAGCTGAAATTTTAAAGTTTGGATTTGATTTTTTAAATTAATTAAAAAATGGGCTGGAAGAAATAAAATGAAGAGTTTTTTTTATGTGTTTGAAACAAATAAAAGCGTTGCCCAGGGTAACCATGCATTCCATTACGTGGTTACCATGAGCAACTTCAGGTACTTCTGCTAGTGTTAAATAAGCTATGATTGGTGAGGGCTAAATTTGTAACCTCTTCGGTGGCCACGTGGTCTAACGCGCTGATCTCGGGTTAGACTAGAATGCCAATGACGGGGAGACCTAGGTACGAATCTCGATCAGGTGTACTAAGAATGGTATTCAAAAACAGTTTTCCACTCTCCCTCTACGCAATTGCGGGTACACTTCCTTTAAATATAGCCTTCTTAATCCCTAAAACCATGAGTGTTATCAGTTCATAAGCGTATAACCCAAATGGGTAGTAAGATGCGGTGCTAAGAAATAGGCCTAGTAAAAGTAATAATAATCTATGTGTGTTCAAAGTTTGAAAGTCAGGTATGTTCATGCTGGGATCTAACCAACTTCAGGGAATAGAGTGAGATGGGTAAATGCTCAGCTCCTTATTTGGCATTCACCTGGAAAGCTCTAAAATCACAAAGTGCAACTGGTTAGAATCGAGTATAGGCCTTCAGAATCCTTAGTTATTCGTCTGACCACTTGCCTAGCCTTTACGATGGCCGCACGTTGATCATCCCTGATGGAGACAAAATTAGCAGCTCCAAGGCTGTGAAGGACACAAAGAACCCCATTTGTTCGATGATTCAGGGAGATATGCCTTTTACTTGTTCGGATGACAGATCAAAGCAAAAGAGATAAGTTAGTTTGTTTGCTAGTTGGTTAGTTAGTCAGTGTCACACCCTTGAATGTGTGAGAGACGACCCTAAATGACCGCCTTTTGTTCTCACTAGAGGCGACCCTTCCCTTTAACCCTGACCAGAAGATATCTCCTCTCTCTTCCTTTGTATCTTTCTGATTCTCTCTCTTTAGTCCGTGCTTTCGAGACGTGAACAATAATTAATCCTGTGACCACAACATTCTAAATACAATTTTTCTTATTTTTAATTAGCTTAAAAAACTGACATGAAGATTCATTGTCCTTCTTAATTGAGATTTACACATAAACATGCACGCACTATAAACAAAACAAACATATACGAATACATATTATTTTTAGCACCCGTTCAGGCTATACACTTATGTACTAGCTGTGGTAGTGGTTTTAGGGATGAAGACGGTTTTATTTAGAGGGTGTGTGCGCGCATTAGCATGGAAGGAGAGTGTAAAACCATTTTAGAAAAACCACCCTCAATACACTTAACCGAGATTCAAACTTTGATCTTCCTGTCATAGTCTAATGCGAGAGCAGTGCCTTAGGACATGCGGCCACCGAAGCGGGTCATATGAACAATGATTTTATGATCGGGGAAAAGTGTATATATAACATAGCGGTGATTATTAGTAAATTTAAAC
Organism: Timema poppense; assembly: GCA_902141375.1. NCBI lineage: Eukaryota > Metazoa > Arthropoda > Insecta > Phasmatodea > Timematidae > Timema > Timema poppense. The sequence goes on along the minus strand of CABFOV010003232.1, from coordinate 27,512 downwards.
GCAATTTTCATGGTGTTACGCCATATAAAAAATATGTTCTTCGAATAAAAGCTTGCTAAGATTCAAATGACTTTTAGACGACTGTTTAGGATTTTGAAAAAGTTCACAAGTTGATTGGAAAACAAATTAAATGTCACACTTATGGTCCTTTACACTAAAATATTCCAAATAATTGTATATTTGTCAGCAATTTCCATACACTTATTTGTAAATATATTCCGTTATTGTGAAATATATATTAGAGGAGGAAAGTGCTAAGTGATGTTCTTTAGAAATAGAAAAAATAGTTCTATCTAAATAAAAATACATACATCACACTGTATATGGCGTAAAAAAACAGTATTAGGTTTTCTTTGGTGTCTTCATCAATAAGACCTAGTGGAAACTTTGAGATAACCATCCTCAAAAGCATTAAGATAACCATCTATAGACAACATCCTCAATAGTATCAAGGTCAATCAGGGCTAACATATCTAGACTACTGTTATCATTAACTTCAGGATGAACATCTGTAGACTATCATCCTCCATGAGGTCAATGTAACATATGTATACTATCATACTCCATGCGGTTAATGTAACATATGTATACTACCATCCTCCATGGGGTCAATGTAGCATTTGCAGACTACCATCCTCAATGGTTTAACATAAGTAGAATACCCTCTTCAAATTCGCACAGGACTGGATAATTTAGGATTATTTAACCCTCTGTAGCTGAACGGTTGCATAGATATCATCAGCTAGGCCTATATTTTATATTGTCGTGGAATCATTTGAATATCGTGTAGCTAAATTTTGGAAATGAAACTTAGTGTTAGGATGGCCGATTGATAGTAGTTTTCATTGACGAGAATGGACAACCCTTTGAAAAAAGTAATAAAACTATTTTAACATATTTTTTTTATGGTTGACTATTACCAACTTGTTAGCAATTTTCACCCTTCAAACGACGATAATAGTTCATGGTGATAAGTGGTTTTTAAGATACAATTTTTTTGAATTCCATATTTTATACTCTATACTCAGGTAGTGTACTTTTGATTGACCTGATGAATCTAACGCTAATGGTTCATACGGTAAAGACTGTTCATGATAGGTTTTTACCTGAATGACAGTTCACAAATCATATATTTAAAAATCATATATATATATATAAATTCGTCGTTCGCTATTTTGAAGCTATATTCGTTAGACCTTTTGTGAAAGTGTTGTGAATAATAATTTTTTTAAGTTGAACAAAACGATAAATGAAATTTGTGCTTAACCTCAAATAAATATAAATAATATTGGCCTAAGATACTGTGGTTATCACATTCATACATTACCATTTGTTTTCATCACAGTCACCCAAAGTGACAAATGTCAGTTGTTGGCGTAGGGATAAATTAGGGACTATTTATAGTAACTTTATATCTGATTACCAAACCCTTCCTTCACCTCTGACAAGACATCTTGCTAATGTGGGGAATGCCAGGCCTCCACCGTGGTTCGGATTCCACGTTAAACTGTAGGTCCTTCATTTCATCTCACAATCACCCTACCATTACACATTATCGTAAGTGCGTATAACCCGAACGGTTAGAAAGACGCGGTGCTAATAATAATAATAATAATAATAATAATAATAATAATAATATAGTAACTTTATGAGCTGTCATCCAAGTAAGGTTGTGAATGTACTATAGGTAGCTTTGCTTAGAGCGCACAAACTCGCATATCTCTTGGAGAGCTCTGCGCTCCTAATACCACATCGGTAGATACCGACCCGACATGTACCCGACAAGTTCCACAATCGCCAACTACGACCGTGTTCGTCGGTACTTACGCTGATTGTATCAGGAGACTAGAGCAACGCAGGGGTGCCGCGAGACAGTTGTGTCCGTGCATTCTCATTCACTCGTTGGTTTATTCCAACTCGTTTCCTAGAATGGTGTTTATATAACGTGTAAATTAAAAGTTTAACATATTCTCATTATTTTGAACTATCCGGCATATTTTCAATGCTATAATCATTTCTATGAAATACACATGAATCCCTTCTTTAAACTTTTTAATTACTTGTACCAATGGCACTCGGTTTGAATGTCAAGCTCGTTTAGTCTAGTTTCCCGGTGTTGAGGAGTTCAGGACCAGAATTATATATTGAGTGTCTGTCCCGAGGGTAAATTTTCCTAAATGTTTCCCCCTGTGAATAAAAACACGCAAATGCGGGTAAATTTCTTTTAAATGTTATCTTCTTCACTCATTCTCCACTAGCGTGATTAATATGCATACAATCCATATGGGTTATGAGAAAAAAAAAAGGAACAATTTATGTCTCATTCAAAGATACTTTTAATTTGTTATAATTTGTTTTAAAAGCAATTTGTTAAATAGGTAATTCCGAGCCCTTCCGTTTACCAACGGTAGTTTTATATGAAAAATCAATATTTTTAACGTTATTTTGATTGTTAGGTGTTTTTTTTTTTTTGCAATTTCGCAGTATTGAGTTGCCAGATACACCATTTAAATTTTCTATTTTTTATCTAATGGGATAATGTTAACCTTTTACATTTAATCAAGTCTGAGACCTTACTTTTACCATATATATTGACTAAAGAAGAAGCGTATAACCCGAACGGGTAGTAAGACGCAGTGCTAAATAATAAATAAGACTAAAGAAGAGCGAGGGACAGCTATATATTTTATTTGATCGTGTCATGAAAACTCTTTAAGTAGATAATTCCGAACCATACCTTTTACCCAAAGAAGTTTTATATTAAAAATCAATATTTTTAGAGTTATTTGATTGTTTTGAGGTGCTCTGGCCATTTTGTAGTATTGAAGTGCAAGAGACACCATTTAATTTTTTTTATCTGATCGGGTAATATGAACTTTTTTTTATTTAAGTAAGTCTGAGAACTTCCTTTTATCATGTATGTTGACTATAAGAAGAGCCAGGGATATCTTTATTTTATCCATTCGTGTCATGTGAACTCTAGGTAGGTAAGTCAGGGTCCTTCCTTTTTACCTGTTGGGTTTTTTCCTTAAAAAAATATATATATTTAGTTGTTTTGATTGTTTGTTTTCCAATGAACCTATATATCGACTCTTGGTACCTCTAAGGTTCAACATAGTTCTCATAGACCTGTACTATCGAGCAATATATTTATATAGAAATATAGGGCTGACACTTTTAACAAACAATATCACCAAAGATGCCTGTATTTAAATTATACTCTCCCCTCAGGTTTTAAAGTTTATATATGCATATTAATTGTATATTCATATATATATATAAAGTCGACCATAGAACAGCAAAGGACAGCTATATTTCTAACCTGATCGTGTCACGTGATTTATCTTCATGTAGGTATTTCCGAGCTCTTCTGAGGGAGTTTTCTATGAAAAATTGATATACGTATTTGAGTTATTTTGATTGTTTATGAGAAGTCTCTTGCAATTTTGTAGTATTGAATTGCAAGATACACTATTTAAATTTTCTATTTTTTATCTGATCGAGTCATGTAAACTTTTTTTTATGTGAGTGAGTCTAAGTTCTTCCTGTAGCTATATATGTTGACTAAAGAACAGCCAGGGACAGCTATATATATATATATATATATATATATATATATATATATATATATATAGAGAGAGAGAGAGGCAACATTATATATATATATATATATATATATAGGCAACATATATGGCTATAGGAAGAACTTAGACTCACATAAAAAAAGTTTACATATATAGCTGTCCATGGCTGTTCTATAGTCAACATATATGGCTATAGGAAGAACTTAGACTTAATCACATAAAAAAAGTTTACATGACTCGATCAGATAAAAAATAGAAAATATAAATAGTGTATCTTGCAATTCATTAGCTTAAAACATTTTAAACATATCATAGTACAAGTCAAGTATTATCTTGTGTGTTTGTGTGGAAGCTATTAGCAAAATATGAAACTTTCATGTGCACTGGTTCGTAGTTTGGTAGTATGTAGCATGGGTCACATTTTTCTGGCATGTTTAGGGACACACGCATTCGCGGAAGCTATACTATATATATATATATATCCGATCGTGTTATGTGAACTCTCTTTAATGAATACTAGTATAGCTTCTGCGAATGCGTGTGTCCCTAAACATGCCAGAAAAATGTGACCCATGCTACTTACTACCAAACTACGAACCAGTGCACATGAAATTTTCATATTTTGGTAATAGCTGCCACACAAACACACAATATAATACTTGACTTGTACTATGATATGTTTAAAATGTTTCAAACTAATTGTGTTGAACAAATTGAGAAACCATGATTAAATAAACTGATACACCCTAATTATTACGTACAGTACATAGACATATTTATATCAGTTTTAACAATTATCCAAAACATATTCAAATCAATAATCAAGTTTAAAACCTCTAAATTGTTTCATATTGGATAAACATAATTCAAATTAGCACATCAGGTCATCTTAAAAAGTTTTGAGGATTGCCAAAATTGGAAATTCAATCACAGGCTAGAAATAAGGCCCTCCATTATACAATGAACAAAGATAATTCTTTCCACCAAGAGTTGTTAAAGTGATTATTAAGTTGGATAGAATTATAATAATTAATTCAAAGTTTATAATTAATTACATTTATTCCATTAAATGATATAAAACATATTAAAATGATTGTATTAGTTTTGTTTTATAACCTCTTTCTATATAAGTATATTAAAAATTCTACCATAGGTATAACTGCCTACATGACTTCTATTAAATTCCATCATTATCTTCTCTCATTACCAAATGTAACCGAGTACTCTATCAGTACGACCACTGTTTGACGACGTTTGTGTATATCAGAATTCAATCATAGTAATGGACAGGAGTTGAAGTTTGTTGAGAGAGGAATCGTGCCACTTTGTTGATCAACGACATTTTACTGCTCCAGAAAAGTAATAAAACACACTTCTGTATTTCCCGATCAAAAGCGGGTAAGGGAGGAGGCGTCATCGGTGTTATGTTATTAGAACAGATAGTAGCCAGTTCATCAACTAGATCCCTGGAATTGAACTATAGAGACAATGATTTATGATTAAACTGTCTACTTAATGGCCTGAATATTTTATCATATGCATTCAATAAACAATGGAGACTCTGTCATGGATGCTCTTTGCTAATTAATCCGAAACTAGTCATTATGACATATTAATAAAGAATAGGTAGATTCACAGATTATTTTTAGATAGATTGGTGAGCCTTTAGACATCCCACAAACTAGTTACATATTTATTCAAACGAACACTTTATAGTAAAGGATTTGTTTATGATCACGTTTTAGAAGACTATCTTTATTCACACATTAAAATTGAGATAGAATTTTAGAAATGTAATTGCACACTAGTATAGTATAGTATTGTTTTAAAATTATTTAAAAATGTATAATTTCAATCATTAAATGGTTTTGTTGGGGTCAATGGTGAACCATTCACTTTTTTTTTTTGTCGACCCCAGTGGTCTTTAGGTAAAGTGCTCGCCTCAAGACCCGATGTCTGTGGTGTTTAACCAAGCCGGGATCAACGGATTTTTCTTGAGCGATAACAATTCGTAACATAATTTCCCAGCAAAATTGATAGGGCCTTTCGTTCTCGCACAAAGAAATTATTGTTTGCTGATATAATCAGTCGGTTCAGGAAATGCACGTTAAAAACCCCAAATAAATAAATAACAATAACCCCTATTTATTTTAATATGCATATGTATTTCACTCGTAATTATATTGAAAATAGATTTTATTTAGAGTGCTATGTGATTTTAATTACTTTGAATATAAAAAATAGTTTAATTTATTATTGTTAAAGCAGCAAAAATATAAAATAATACTATTTTTCTGCCTACATAAGAGTATTTTCGAATAAAAGGGACTAAGATTTATCACTCCATTCTCGCATCCTTTTCATAAATTAAAGTACATTACTATTTCTTTAAACTAAAAGATGAACCCTTATTACACTAATTATTCTGCTTTAATGCTAATCGATTACACAATAAACACTGCTGCTGCACTGCTATAATTATCTAAGAAATAATGGCAAGTTGCCGTTGGATTTGTTGGGGATTTACCCAATTCCATGAAAATACCCTACTTGTGTAATTTGTTTAGCGATTCCAATTTAGATAGGTAGAATCAAAGAACTAAAGCATTTGTTACTTGACCCACTTGCATTAGAGTGTTTAACAATGCTATGACCTTCTTGGGTGGCCGCATGGTCTAACACGCTACTCTTGCAGTAGACTAATAATAATTTTTAATTTTAGCACCGCGTCTTACTACCCGTTCGGGTTATACGCTTTAAATACTAATTACGCTAATAGATTAGGATTTGGGAAGGTTGAATTAGAGGAAGTGAACCCGCATTTGCGTGGAGGTGAGAGTGGAAAACCATTTAGGAAAAACCACCCCCAGTTCACCCGACCGAGATTCGAACCTCTATCTCCCCGTCCTCAGAAGTAGAGCTCAACACGACAAGCGCGTTAGCCAACTACGCCACCGAGGCGGGTTGCAGTAGACTAGACTGACGATGATGGGGAGATTGAGGTTCTAATCTCGGTCGTGCGTACTGGGGGTGGTTTTTCCTAAAATAGTTTTCCACTAACATGCCACGAAAACGTGGGTACACTTCCTCAAAATATAACTTTTCTAATCCCTAAAACAATCGGCGTAGTTAGTACGTGGGCGTAGAACCCGAACGGATAGTAAGGCGTGTTGGTAAAAAAAAAAGTGCTAAGATAAAAGTCATTTTCAAGTCTATAGTTGCTATATATATGTAGGTGACCTGGCGGTCTAGGGGTAAGGTGTCAGACTTCTGTGCTAGCGGCCGGGGTTCAATCCTCGGTCCAGGCAAAGATTTATCTGATTACCAAACCCTTCCTTCACCTCTGACAAGACATCTTGTGAATGTGGGGAATGCCAAGCCTCCACCGTGGTTCGGATTTCACGTTAAACTGTAGGTCCTCCATTTCATCTCACAATTACCCTACCATTACACATTAGCGTAAGTGCTTATAACCCGAACGGGTAGTAAGACGCGGTGCTAATAATAATAATAATATAGTTGCTATGCGATTCAATAATTAACTATCTATATTTATAAATGGCATAATATTGATTATTTATTGAAATAAGAAAATAATAATATTGGAAAATTAAATATGACCAATATTTATTTCATATTTGTAATATTTTTAAAACTCTGTATAATATTATGTTTGTATTGGTTTTGGGAAAGGCTCTTTATCTCTTTTTCTAAACACACAGTATAGAAAATTATTAAAGTAATATGGACAGTTGAAAACAAATACTTTCTTATATGAGGTTTGTTAGACGTGATGGAACTAGATCGGAGATAAGATTTAAAAGTAATGTAAAAAAAGAACTAGTACACCCGGTAGAATCTCTGAATATGCTTAAAGATATATGTTCAGTCAGCGCAATAGTTAGTACGTACTACGTACTACGTAAGCATATTATCATATAAATATGGGTTTAAGAGAGCCATCTTTAATTGGAAATTATTTATGTCACTGTCAATCTAATTTCGTAGATTAAGTTGTCCCAGAGGCTTTTGACATCGAAAATGTAGAGTTAAAAAAAATGAAAAAGGGGTTAGGAGACTAGGGACATATTCCCTTTGTTATGACGAAATACAGATCAACTGCTCATAATCTAACATCGGGAATTGGGTTTCGGAAGGCTGGGTCTACTGGCGCTGGCGTAATCCTCTCCATTAAAAGAGAGAGGATCACGTAGCACAGACGGGGAAGCTTTACATCAACTTTTCAAAACTTTTTAACCCTCGATGAGATCGAAAATTTTCAACCATTTGTATTCTTGTGACAGGAACTATTTTATATAATACGTCTGAAAGAAGATAATATTTAACAAAAGTAATAGTTGAAGAAAATTTTAATTTGTTGATTAGCGTCTTAATTTCCGTCCAAGTCACTAATAACCATAGAGGTATGTTATTAGAAAAGATTGGTAGTAGATTAATACTCCAGAATACACCTAAAAAAAGATGAGAAGAAATCCAAATTGTGTAGAAAGAAAAATACCATACCTATAAACCTGTCTGGGATTTGAGCTTCAGCCTCTCGACTCAAGCACATTTGCGCTGAAATAATTATACCCTCTAATAGTTTAGGATATGGAGCCAAAATAAAACTCAGCATCGAAATAATTATAAAGCAGTACATAACATACAATCAGATTTATTTTGACCTTGTCCTCACCAACAGCTGGCGAGTGACCCGATGACAAGACAACTGGGTAGCTAGATGATTGCTAACTGGCAGGTAACCGCCAACTTTCAAACATTCTGTCGTCAAGGATTTAAGAATAAACTGTGTTCATGCGTAGTTCATTCTGAGTTTATTTAATGTATAATCTTACTTATACAGTGAGTAAAACAAGAATAATACTTTTACATTATTATAATCTTTAAAATTATTATTATTATTATTAGCACCGCGTCTTACTACCCGTTCGGGTTATACGCACTTACGCTAATGTGTAATGGTAGGGTGAATGTGAGATGAAATGGAGGACCTACAGTTTAACGTGGAATCGGAACCACGGTGGAGGCCTGGCATTCCTCACATTCACAAGATGTCTTGTCAGAGGGGAAGGAAGTGGTTTGGCAATCAGATAAATCTGTGCCGGGACCGAGGATTGAACCCCGGACCCCCAGCACAGAAGTCTGACACCTTACCCCTAGACCGCCAGATCACCAATCTTTAAAAAATCTCATAGTGTCTTCTTCCTACCGGTTGTTTTACAAGTTCCACTTACTTTTTTTATTTAGCACCACGTCTTAATCCCCTTTCGGGTTATACGCTTAAGTACGAATTGCGCTAATGGTTTAATAGATTAGGAAGGTTAATATTTGTAGGAAGTGTACCCGAATTCGCGTTGAGGTAGAGTGAAAACCAATTTTGTTAAAACCAGCCACGGTACATCTGACCGAGATTCAAACCTCGATCTCCCTATCATCGACCGTCTAAATCTATTGCGTGAATAGCACGTTAGAGCACGCGGCCACCGAAACGGGTCTCCCCTCCTCTTCCTGATTCCTTAAGGCGGGATGGAAGGGGACGCGATAAGAGGTAAGTGTTTTTGCAGTTTTTATGGCAAATCATTTCTTTGGCCAAAATAAATATGATATCGATCCAGTACAAACAAAAAATTTAATTTTCTTCACATGGTGACCTCATAATTTCTTGAATATCTGTCAAGAGTGTTCTAGAATTTAATGAGAAATTTTTCTCTTCATTTAAAAGGTTTGTTAGATAATGTCACAATAGCCATGAGTCTCATGACGGATATTTAGGAATTGTTGATATCAGCATGCGAAGAAAATTAAATTATAGGTTTGTACTGGAGCAATATTTTATTTATTTTTGACCAAAAAAAGTTTTGCTATAAAAACTGCAAAAACACTGGCCTTTTCTCGCGTCATCATCCTTACCATCCCACCTTAAATGAGTAGTTTCGAACGGTCCGGACGGGTAGCAGGACGGGTAGCACACGAAAAAACACGTAAAGGAAACTACCACTAGACTATCTTGTTGGTCGATCACTGATCTAACGACTATCCACTTACTTGACTTACGGAGGAAATAATAAATTAAATAAAAATCACAAATCTTTATATGATTTGCTTTCATTCTTACAAAATTAGGACAGATAATTGCATTAACACTTTCCAAAGTCCTTTTCTAGGGTAAATGATTAGAGAGCCATGAGCCACAATTGCACGTTTGGTCACAAGTAATCCTTTCATTATTATTATTATTATTATTATTATTATTATTATTAGCACCGCGTCTTACTACCCGTTCGGGTTATACGCACTTACGCTAATGTGTAATGGTAGGGTGATTGTGAGATGAAATGAAGGACCTACAGTTTAACGTGGAATCCGAACCACGGTGGAGGCCTAGCATAATCCTTTCATAATATGGGATTATATTTGTTATTAATGTCCTCATAAATAATGCCAAGTGAACATAAAGTGGACCAGTTTCAGTGGCCAAATGGTCTAAGGTGTTACTCTTGTATTAAACTGGCCTGCTGAGGACAGGGATATCGGGATTCAAATCCCGGTCGGGTCTACCGAGAGTGGTTTCTTTAATGGTGTTCCAATCTCCAACCAAGCAAATGTGGGTAGATGTACTTCTATTCTAACTAATATGGTTCCTTCCTCATCTTTATCATATTAGAGTAACTATTATATATGCGTATAGCTTTAACGGGTAGTAAGAGGCGGTGATTAAAAAAAAGGATCATGTTCGAAACTAGCTCAGTTTCACAGTTTGCTACATCCCTGAGGCGTAAAATCTATTTTTTCGATTTAAATTGCGGTCAATAGATTAACGTTTTATTAATCAATAAGCGACTAGTTCAGTGATCATCAAACTATCGACCGTAGATGTTACCCGTTACTGTAGGCCTATCTGTATGCAAGGAGAAACAAACACAATTATTCTCTCTAATCTAACAGGGGCTCGAACCAAAGCCCGCTAAGCTATAATTATTTCAGGTCATTGAGCTCAGTCCACACAAATCTTTCACAGCGTGTTTTTATTTTTAAGAACAAACCACCTCCCCAAAAAATACTCTAGTACCAACCTAACCCGGGGACACTCAGGGCTAGGCCCCTGCCTAAAAAAACACATTTTTTTTTACAAAATTTATTTTCTATATATTAAAGTAGGTCAAAAGTGAAACGAGGGGTGAAAGAAGAAGTTCTATAAATAGTACGTTCAGCAATCATATCATATAATTTTATATTATAAAACTAGTTACAGCTCTATTTTTAGAGTATCAGGGTGAGTCTAAGCTAGTGCCTCAGATTGACTCCAGGCTAGTGTTTTAGATTTAAGTTGGTTTATAAGTCGTGTGCTGATATATAATCAGTCGGTTTAGAAAGTACACGTTAAATACTTCAAATAGTTAAAGAAAACAAGCTCGAAAAAAATTAATATTAGATAAGTTTCTCTTATTACTCCTACCTTGGCGTGAGTCATTTACTGCCTTGCTCGACACCTCATCTCAGTCCTAGACCATCCAGAATATTTACATTTAACTAAACTAAATGGTAAGTATGAGGAATGTTGAACATTAATAACTAATTGTACCTGAACCAGTCTGGAGGGAGAGTGGCAAGCCATTTAGGAGAAACCAACGTCACTTCACCCAACTGGGTTTCTAACCCAGACCTCCCCCAAATGGCAAACAAAACCAGAGGAACTTGACGTTACATCCACCGTCCACGTTCCCAATGATGCGGGTAAAATGTTAATGACACGTATTTTTCAGATACTCATTGAAGAAACTTTATGGGCACGGTGCAGATGAGCTACATCTGGTTTGTTATTTCTCCCTAGTCAAGGTGCGTATTTAACGCTTCCAGCCAAAGCCTTGAAACACACCTGTTCTTCCGAAAATGAACATTTAAAGCCACGATACCCAACAGCTGTCTATCCTAGCAACTTAGAAATTAGAGCAAGTCAAGGAGTACATTGTAGTAGAAGTTCCTTTATGGAGGGAGTACCCGTCTCTCCACCCCCACCTCTCTTTCTCTACCTTCTTCACCTTCTCATTATTATTCACCGCTTCCCCTCATGCCTTCCATCCACACTACCCACCCCTCTCGTCAAGACGTCATTTCCGTAGAATAACTCTGTACCCACCAAGTGGAGCGCTTCCTTACGCTTGACTTCCTCATACTAGCAACGACAGCTTTGGTGGCTCAGGCTCGACCTCCGTAGGGGGAGGTCTACAATATCACCTCGATATGTCTTTGGAAGGGAGTTTGGTTAGAACAACGACAAGGAGACGAAGGTTTTAAACAAAGCCAAGGATTTTGTTTTTGAAAGAACAGCTGAGACAAATATGTGTGAATCTTAAAAGATCATCTGAAGCTAAGCTTTTCAGATCATAAAATGGCAGATGACACTACACTTTATAAACATTAAAATAACAGATGAAATCAAGCTTTCTAAATATTAAAATAACAGATGAGACCAAGCTTTCGCTTTCTAAATATTAAAATATAAGCTTAAACCAAGCTTCCTAAATATTAAAACAACATCTTAGACCAAGCTTTCTAAATCTTACAAGATCAGCTTAAGAGAGGAAGCTTTATAAATTCTTAAAGAACATCTAAAACCAATTTCTCTATACATTTTTATGAGAACAGTTGGGACAAATATTCCTAAATTTTTCGTGAATAGCTTGGAATTTCTTTTCTATCCAGTGACAGAACAGCAAGCTTTCTAAATCTTACCACATATTTGACTAGTTTTAAATTTCCGAGTAAAAAATTAAATAGATTTTTAACTATAATTAATTATTTGAAATTTAGTATACATTCATAAATCATTGTAATGGTTTAAGATATTTTATGAATTTAATGTTTGAAGTTTTAGTTGAAATTTCCAGAAGGCCTTTTGGTTAAAATGAATTTGGGATGCCACATTATTGATGATGTAATTACGTATTTATTAGTGAAAGATAGCTTAGAAATATTATAAAGGAAAGGAATTAGCCCCCCTGTTACAATCACGTTATGATTTTCACTCAAAATAATTTAGTTTTGTTTGATTTACATGAAAATAATGGCTTTATTTGGAAGTTTAAAATGATCTTTTTATTACCATTTTGGTGATAACAAAATAGCTATACAATGTTACTTAAAGCTTAGAAATTATCTCATAACAGTTGATTGAAAAAATTGTTGTTGATATAATTATCTCACATTCAGGTACAACAATAAGAACCAATTTTAAAACATTATTTTTTATTTAAAATAGATAATCTCACGTACAGAAGAACTAACAAGATAATTCCTAACTTAAAGTATTAATATAATCCTTTGGTATTTATTAATGTATCATTATTGGTATTTATAGCAACTTACTTTGAAAGGCGTCACTCTCGTTTAATATGTAACGGGGATGAGGTTCAAATCCAGGTCAAGTATTACTTTGTACTTTCTCTAAAATGTTATTCTTTCTGCCACCATGAAAATGCGGGCATAACTTACATTACATTATATTTTTATCATCCCTGCAACGCCAGTTTAACTCTCTGGGTTGTTTGCCAAAAATAGCTAAACTTGGTGTGGGAAACAAATAAAAAACCTAATTTTATGTAATTTAAGTTTTTATTTTACTTAAGCAAAAAGTGTTTTGAACTGTGAAACTGGATTATTTCATTAAATTCTTCGTTTGTATTTATAAACTCACGCGTATCACAAACTGATTCGTAATGATTGTCTACAGGATTAGTCCTGATAGTTGAATCAAATTTAATTATGTGAAAAATACCACCTGGACATGGGAATCGAATATGAAACTCTTGGCCTCGTGCCGATGCTCTACCCCTCCAGGATTCAAGTTGTTCGGGTTGTCATTTTACCCCGAATATATACACACATGTATAGTATATTGGTTATAGTTCCTGTTTAAAGAACCAGAGGCACAGGGCTCGATCCCTGGCACTTCCAAAATTTATCTATGAAGATGTAAGTCTGGAACGGAGCCAAACTCAGCCAAATGGGCCAACGAGGAGTTACTTGAAAGAATAAGTAGTATCTCCGGTTTAGAAAACTATGGTTAACGGCCGGATGGCTCGTTGCGATGACCACATGGCACCCTCTGTCCGCAAATGTTGGCACTATCGTCGCTATAGGTGGCGGCCGCTCGGTTGGCCTAGCTCGTTTTGTGGGCTCACACCATATATATAAGATAAAATTTATAGCCTCATGGCTGCATTAAGACCTTTAGCACGCAAAAGTTTGTTTGAGAACTAAAGATGACATTTTATATTTGGAAAGAAAGGATATTAAATTGTATATAGCGTTTAGGCAACACTTGTTTTTAAATATTTATGTAAAAAAATACTCGCAGTGTGACGGTATATACTTGTAATGGGTATTTTATGCTAACCATTTAGCCTTGTCAACGGTCAATGGTCATTCTATTCATATATGTATAGCTATTGTGAACTATTGATACAAATTAAACCTTTTGGGTGGGGTTTGTTATAAATGTTATCATAATTAGCTTATGTATTGTTCGAAACATTGGCCTTCCTAGCAAAAATATAGCTATAATAGGTAGCTAACAGAGTAAATCAAAATGTTATTATTATTATTAGCACCGCGTCTTACTACCCGTTCGGGTTATACGCACTTACGCTAATGTGTAATGGTAGGGTGATTGTGAGATGAAATGAAGGACCTACAGTTTAACGTGGAATCCGAACCACGGTGGAGGCCTGGCATTCCTCACATTCACAAGATGTCTTGTCAGAGGTGAAGGAAGGGTTTGGTAATCAGATAAATCTTTTTCGGGACCGAGGATTGAACCCCGGCCGCCAGCATAGAAGTCTGACACCTTACCCCTAGACCGCCAGGTCACCCTAAATCAAAATGTAACACAAGATTATTTTGAACAAACACAGTCTGCCAGTCTACTTACGTATTTATTTATTCATAGAAGAAAGCCAGTACCAACATTGGTTAGCTACATAATTATACGGCCGCTCAGAGTTAAACTAGTGTAGTTACGTTGGTAAGAGTGGTAGCTCTGTTTCGGTGTATATCCTCCCACACGAGTTGGCGTGTAAACAAGACTCTCAAATACAAATGCTCCAACAGAAATGGTACCTACATCAAGCGCCACGTGTGTAGATGGATAGAAGCCCCCCTATATTTGGATAAATAAATCTATTAAGTATGTTAAGACCTCATATTAGCACATGATTAGTTGTTATGGTTGCACTAAGTCATCACTAAGCAACCATTTATCATCTGATCTTAGAGACTGTGCCTAGGCACTACTTTTGAAAGTTTTTCAATATTTTTTTTGTAGAAAATTACTCTGTATTAATAGCTCTTAAATTCATATTTTTGGGGTTTATCTACACTACTCACATTGTTAAAATTAATAGCTAATAAAAATTAAATTATTAATTTAAAAAGGATTAAATAATATAGATTACCTGATAACCCAACAATATCCACTAAAGATTATTATTCAGAAACCCAGTTAAAACTTAAAAGTCTAGCAAAACTCACAAAATAAAAGTCAATAAAAACTTAAATTAGTCCTAAAACAAAAAAGACTAAAAAAACTCAAAGCTATGAACATTATAGCTGATGAAGGCATTGCAGTTGTTTTAACTAATCTAGAAGAACACATTAACAAAACCTTTGCGTCTATAAACTAAGAAAATAGTTGAATATAAGTCCAACCAACATATATAATAAAAACTGTAAGCAGTCTAATCAATCAAAGATTTTATACAAGTTAATAAACATGAATCCTCAATAAACATTTTTATTAACTTAATCACTAACAACCAAAAGTAACATATAACTACTAATAATCCACAAACAAGCTTATAAATCAGCTAACCTACCTACATAATGTTTAAAGTTTCTTTGGAATACATAAAAAATAAATAAATTAAAAGCTGTTTAAATGACCCAAAAGTCCAAAATTATGTATGCTGACATAACCAACATATATTAATGTAGGCCTACCATGAAACGTGTGATATAAATAATCAAATATTTTTCATTTAAGCGTACAAAAATATGAGAATATAAACAGCAGTTCAAAATCAAGCTAATAAAATGTAAAGATCACAAAATTTTTTTAGTAAAAACCCTATGCTAGCAACATCTTCCACGCGGTAAATTTGACAGTTTAGTAATAGGTCTCATTGTTACAAAATTAACTTCAAAAAGATCATTTAAAGCTTGGCTATTAGAAATTCAATTTTTTTGAACATTTAAAGTGTTAGGACACCAACCCACACCAATGTAACAATGCAGGACCGTACGCACGGGGGATGGGAGTGGGGGCTTCAAAGAATCAAACCCATCCCATGGAGAAATAAATATACACAAGATAAAACAATAGCAATATAATGAGATGAGAAAAAAAACTGTTCCAGTAGTAGATTCCAGTGAGAAGCGATATTTGTAAACTCCTACTTAATAATAATTTATCCCTTGAAATTTACTGCATGTCTTGGACAAGCTGTTGGTATCGATGCGTCATGAATGGTTGAATGATGTGAATGCTGTGCGATTTTTATTTTGTGCTTATATTTTTTATAGTCCCAATAAAATACAAGTATATAAATTAATTTTGATTACTTAAGGAAACATCTCAATTTTGTATGTGTCAGCATAACTATAACACATATTAGGTTATTGTATTACTAACCAGTTAATTATAACTAATCACAAAAAAATATTATTGATACCCATCCCCTTTTACAGAAATCCTGCGTGCGGTCCTAAAATTATATTAAATTACAAATTACTACACACATAACATACAGGCAGTAAAATACTCGTAAATCCGATTGGATATCCAAAAGGCAATAAAAAAAGGCTATTTTAAATGAGCAATATTAAAGGCAGCATTAAATTAACAAATATATTTTGAAAGCAAAATTAGAATTAATACAATTAAATATTTACAACATAATAGAGAGTTTACCAATCCTGAATCTTCATTCAAGATCTTCCAGCCATCATAGATTGACCTGATCAGGCTACTGTCCAAAATGTTGGTATTAAGATGTGCGAAACAAATTAACTAAATGTCTCCAGATTTGTCTATGTCAAAAGAAGAATTAAGTTTTTATTTTAATACATCAAGGTATATGATTGCCTTTTTAATTATTTCTTTCACCCACTCTTCCTCCAAAACTCACGAAACAAAATTCCTTTAATTACGGATATTCAAAATAAAAGAGAGAGATTTTGCTAGTCTTAATTTCCGTCTTTCCTTTCCTTTATTTTTAGAAAGGGTATTCCTTCTTTTCCCTGCTTACTTGCTTCCTTATTCTTTTCCCTTGTTCAATTTTAAACTTTTTTCATCCTATATTCTTAATTTCTTAATATACACTCTTAATTTTAATACAACCACTATTATTAACTATAGTTGACCTTATCTCAGGTGTATCTACTCTCAGCCAACATTATTTAATGCAAGTATTGGAGGAGCGGGGGATGCATTTAATGCAATACTACTGCAATTTAAGAACGCAGAAATCAACGCTATTTTAGTAAATATCTCTACTATCTTTTATATTTACCTAAATTTTCATTTTACGAAGAAACACATGACCATAACTTGTAGCTCATGAACTATTAGTCAACACTTAAGTCTGAATTCCAGAGTAAGTTTCATATGTAAATAAATGTTACTAGATCTATTGTCACGTATTAGTACCTAAAGTAATGTGACCTCTTTTGACGATTTGATAGATATTTTTAATACCAATTTTTATCAAATTACTCGTACCCTACTCTGTTATATATCCACATCAAGTCCCTTAGTCAAGAATCGAACATGAACTGTCGGAAGATTTTCATAGCTTGTAAAGTTACCGTCTCGTTGAAGATTCAGATAGCGCCACTACTCACAATAAAATAAATGTTCATCAATTATAAAATTCCCGACTATATACTTATAAAACAAACAGGTTTTTTAAGCAATAGGTTTTCCAAAAGTCAACGAAACAGAGATTTTAAGATATTTTAAAAGTCTAAAACATTAGATTAAAAGTGATAATATATCACGTTAATTTCTATGAAATCCTATATAAACCAAAATCTTGAGCTATTTATACTTGGGAGGTTTTACATCATTAAGTGTGAGAAAAATGTCTCTATGGAATTTACACGCTTACCAATTTAAACTCTGTCACGCCAGAAATTACATCTACACATAAATATTTCAAGAAAACTATATGGGATGAATTTACATTAGGCGTCTCAATGGTCCTACAAAATTTAACAACTTATATTTAATCACACATTTATTTACTATCTAGTAACTAACAAACGTCAACCTCGGTGGTTTTGGGGTAAAGTGCTTGCCTCAGGACCCGATGTTCGTGAGCTCAAACCCAGAAAGGGTCGGCGGATTTTTCTTGAGAGATAAAAATTTGTAGCTCAAACTTCCTTCGAAGGGGGATTAAAGCCGTTGGTCCCATGGCAATGTGGCTTGTAAAATAACCCTGGAACGCATGTGAAAGTTCCTCTACTGGTAAAATTGGTAAGCTCTTTCGCTCTCACTCGTAGAAAAGTTCATGTGCTGACATAATCAGTCGTTTCAGAAAGTGCACGTTGAATAACTCAAATAAGATAAAAATTGACACCAACGCAGTTTTTTCCCTTCCCACACACACACATGGCTACTACATGTTGCGTAAAATAATATCAAAACAGAGTAAGTTTTCAGCGTTCACGTGTCATTATTAAATAAATTTATTCTTGGAGCAAATTAAAGAGAGTAAATAATATTCTCATAAAGAAAGAACTTCCATCTCGACTTTCTTTACTGTTTTCACAATAGCTCAAAGATGCGCTAAACGGGAGTTTTATATATTTTACTTAATATTTATGAAATTTATTTTACTGACGCTATGTTTCTGACACACGATATGGCTTTGTTTTACTCAGAATTCAAAAGAAAACTAGATGTGAGAGAAAAATTTATCCTGAAAACTCATCCCCTTTTATGATAATTTCTTTATATCCGTGTCCTGTCAAGTTATAATCAGCTAGTTACATCACGTGAAATTTGCATGTAAGTTGGGAAATAAAGTTTAATATTTTTGGGGCTTAGCATACCAACTATAAAGAGTTAATTAAATTAACTCAAGGGTCACAATTTAATATATATTTTCTACTGTTTTAGGTTAAGTTGTGACATATACATGAAGCATTGGAGATAAGCTACCGTAAATCTAAGGGCAAAAAAAAAGTTTCAAATGTGTTGTGGTAGTGAAACAAATATTCCAAAGTGGACAAATAAATATAATATACGAATATGTAATTGTGAATGGGCGCCAACTACCAATACTTTGACTTCGCTTAGGTAGAAATATTTTAAAATAACAACAAAATACATCCCAGAAACAGCTCAAGGCATAAGAGGAAACTTCCCTTTCTGAGAACCTCTGGAGCTTATCTAAGGTTTCAACTATATTGAGACAAAACACCGGACTGCTACCCTGGAGCTCATCAGCTCTCTTGTCTGATATTATTTTAATATTCATATGTATACTCATTGGAAATAAAACTTGATCCCGCAAGTTAATTGTATATGTACATTATATTTTACATGTTAGGTTGTATTAATATTATTATTTAGCACCGCGTCTTACTACCCGTTCGGGTTATACGCTTTAAGTACTAATTACGCTAATGGATTAGGAATTGGGAAGGTTGAATTAGAGGAAGTGAGCCCGCATTTCCGTTGAGGGAGAGTGGAAAACCATTTAGGAAAACCTCTCCCAGTTCACCCGACCGAGATTCGAACCTCGATCTCCCCGTCCTCAGCAGTCGAGCAGCTCAACACGACTGGCGCGTTAGCCAACTACGTCACCGAGGCGGGTGTGAGGTTGAAAGGAAGGTGATCTACTTGGAGAGAAAAACGATGTTTTTGTTTGAACATCTTTGTGAAATTAAAAAACGAAGCTTTCTATAACAATGTCCATGAATGTGGATAAATATCTGTGTTCATGCAAGGAATATTGTAGAATTTTAGAGAAATAATTTTAATAAAGTAAATTACACTTGGGTAAATAGCAATACTAACCAATCCCCAGTGCAGCGTTGAATGTGATTTACATGGAGAGTGGTGCAGAACTTGATTTATGTAGCAACCAAAAATGGCTAAATTTGCATGTACATATTTATTTTGATCATATAAATGTGTGAGATTGTACCAAATTCTTTATTTCAGAACATCCACGCTATCAGCAATTAGAAAATTAATTACTATATTTCTCTTTTTTTTTAATTTTTAAAGACATACTTTTATAAATATATAAACCCCACATTAATTATTTGTCCTCACTAAATTTTGTAATGCTATTATCTCACTTGACATGGACACCAGACCTATTAAAACTACTCATCTCTACACATGGCATGCGAGGCTCAACATAAAATGTACTGTACATTACCACAGTAAGTAGAGAAAGGCACAATGAAATTTCGAGGGTGATTATTATTATTATTATTGATTTCTAGTGAATGACACTCTTGAATAAACCCTGCCTAAGAAGCATAGACACCGGAACTTAGGGTGGGGAAGGGGGGGGGGGCTGGCCATGGATACATTGCCCCGGATGCCATGTAAGTGGTAAGGAGGGCAAGGCACGTGTATAAATTGTTTAACCTTTTATTTATGAGCCTAGCAACCACTGATCAGTAAAATTGAACACGATCAATTAAACTTATCTGATATTTTGTAATATTAATCTATCACACATATGTGGCTGAAGATTTCCACACGTCCATCACACACTCTGCTTTAAAATACGAGTGTAGAATGACTTTATAAACGGGATGATTCCTTGAGAGCTCAGTGGTTAGAGTATTGGCGTACCGAAACAAAGGTCCCAGGTTCGATTCCTGTGTCCAGGTGTCGTTTTTATGTTTAGTGAATAGTGTATTTAGATGCAGCCATAACTGTAAGTATAAAATATAATAGCTTTGCCATCTAATCCATTAATTTACTATGAGGCCACATAATTTTTTTAATTATATAGACACTCGCGTGTTTGATTTATTTTAGACATTATTTTTGTGGGAAAATAATAGAAGTTTGTTAATGCCTAAAAAAGATTCGATAAAATCGATTTCAAAGTCTCAGAACTCATTTGTATAAGTGAAGGTTAATAATTGGAAACATTGAGAGAGAAATGAGGACTGCTGCTGCAATTGCAACTGCAACTAGTGGGAACCAATACTAAAAAGTTGATTCTTATTTTAAGAAAATCAAAGTGAATCCTAAAGGTAGGAAAAACAATTTCCCTTCACAATATGTTAGTATGTTAGACGTTGGTAAATTTCTTAGTTACAAAAAATAAAACTATAAAAAGATTTTAAAGCATAAAGAATGTTCCAATGTTTCTGAAACACAAATCATTTTAACGTTTTCCCGTCCAGGTTGAAATAGGTGCCAATACGTTTTAAAGCTCTGAGCACTGTTGTTAAAAAAAGGTTTTAAATATCATTGTTTAGTTGAGGTTTCATTTACTTTAGTTATTATTTCTTGCTATACCTATTTTACGGATTGTATTACATTTTGTCATATTTTTTGATGATTTCTATTACATTTTCTCTAGCTCTAGCTGCCGTACTGTAAGTCTACAGTGAATTAGGTGTAAGGGGCTGTAAGTCCTATTATCATATCTTCTTACCAAATAACCTATATTCAAGATATTGGAATAACTTATTGAACTGAAGAAATAATATTTTTTTTTTGTAATTGTGTGCTTGTATCTTACTTTATCGTATAAAAAGGAAGTATTTTAATCGTGAAAATTTTCAACCAATGTCAATTGTTTAGAAAATGGGTTTTACTTTTATATCTGTACTTTCCACACTGATTCTTTCTTTTGTGTGTTCAGTGATATTAAAACTGACAAATTGCATTGCTTTATCTTAATCTTAATCAAACACTACTTGGAAAATCTTGCTAAACCATCAATAGTAATTTGTTCAAACTAATAAATCCTACAGCATGGTTTTATTTAATTATTTTTTATGGATGTTGTTCTACCAGTCTTTGCCTCCCCCTTTTTGTTTTTACTCAACCTAACTTAACCGGGACATAACATAATTTTGCCCTCCGCTCCCCCATCCCGGACAAAAAATGTTCCGGAACTCCTGCGAGGAAGCATGCCTAATAAAATATAGAATTAATAAAAGTATTGCCAGGCAACACTTGAGGTGATTAAACTATTACTTGAATTGGGATTAAATAAATAAAATTACAGAAAAAATATATTATTTAGATAAATAATGCTAGGTTTTCAAATTTTACAACAGGCTAGAAATAAAAATACATAATATATTTCTCAGAATGTTAATTCAAACATATAGAAATCTGATTATTCCTTTTTACAAAGAAAAAAGGAATATAATAATTTTTTTGAGGTTGACACAATAATTTTCAACCTAGTACAATAATAAATAATAATAATAACTATAATAATAATAACTATAATAATAATAATGGTAATAATAATAATAGTAACTATAATAATAATAATAATTTCAATTTCCTTTATTTTTATTATTATTATTATATTTAACTAAAAAAATTATATGGAGCTGTTATAAAATTCTCTCTCTTTCGCAAATAAATATTCATCACTTATTCAACGAAAGGCTGGCTGCTACGAGATGAAATTATTTCATCTAATTTCTCAAAAGAAAATCAGCATATTTAAAATTAGTATAGAATTGACACAGTTTAATAAATTTAATAGAATAATAGCTTTGATTGTTCTAAAATGGTTCTTCTTTCATTACTATGAAAGAAAAAAAGGTTCGAAGGTAATAGAAAATACTAGTGGATGGTAATTTATTAGGTCTCACCAAACGTTGTAATTTCCAGCGTCCAGCAAAATATAAGACTCATGATCGCTAAACATTCCAAACCACTGTAACTGTAATAACAGTGAGGAAGTAGATTCTCCCTGGGGTCATCTTTGAGTGAGCCTGATATATGGCATTGTGAAGCCACAACATGGTAACTGTATGGATGCTCTTTTGATAGGGGTATTGATGTAATAAAACTGTAGTTGAGGTTTGAGTTGTATTTTTTTAAATACCATAAAATATCCTTTCTCTGATCTTTACTACCAAACCTGTGTCTTTTTACCTGTATAAGATGACTATCACCTAGTATATTAACCATGGTCTACAATGAAACACCCCCCTCGGTGGCGTAGTTAGCTAACGTAATAGTCTCGCGCCGAACTGGGCTGCCGAGAACGGGGAGATCGAGGTTCGAATCTCGGTTGGATGAACTGGAGTGGCTTTTCCTATTTCCCCTATCCTTCCTCGCAAATGCTTGTTCACTTCCTTTAATTAAACATTCCCCATTCATAAACCATTAGCGTAATTAGTATTTGAGCGTATAATCCAAATGGGTAGTAAGACGCGGTGATAAATAATAAAACAAATAATGAAACTCGGATTTAACCACGTGCTAGAGCAGGTTTTATTTTAGGCCTACCATAAATATTGGAATCAATTTAACCTAAGTGTTTCAATTACACAATATTTCTTTTAATACTTTTATTTTATTTTTGGTAACCCCCATACACTATTTCTTTTAGGTGGCTTTCATAAAATATTTATTCTAATTAAATATTAGTACTGAGAGTCAATGTGTCCTATAGCATAGTGCAAGTAAATATAGTTTATCTTTAGACACCTTAATCTGGATAATTTTGTTTCAATAACATGTAGCTTTTTATAACTAAATATATCATGACAATATGACTAGAGTTAAGAAACTTTCAACGGATTCAAAGCTTAAAAGCAATGTTTTATTTCTAATTTGCATTTTAAAAATGTATTTTTAATGGACAAGACTAAATATGCCCAAATCACTCCTATCCATGTTCATGTTTTAAATATAAACAATTCCATATTATAAAAATTATTTAGCTGCTCTACAGTATTTTTTCACTAAAAATTTTGGCTCGGTATTGCCTCTTGGTGTTTTACAACAATATTTGGTCAGATTTGTTTTACAAATAGATAAGAAAGTAAATAAAAACACAGTAAGCTTATAGCACATACACACCTATCGTGCCTTAACATTTTATAAATCATTCTTTTAGTATGTAGTAAGGAGCGTATATATTAATTATGAAGAAAATGATTTCAATTATTTGGTTACACTTATAACAAGTTTTTCAATTAGTTAGTTACGTGTGAAATGGTTTCACAAAATAATCAAGTGAATAAAGTAGTAAAATGTGGTAAGCAATAATATTTAAACAGTGACAGCTTAATTACAAAATTATTTAACTAAATGTTAGTTTGTTACAGTTTAAATGGGGTTTATTATTATTATTATTATTATTATTACTAAACCTTTATTGTTAAATAAATTTAAATACATAAGAATTACAATTAAACTCCTTGACCAAATCTATGAATGGAGATCTAATAATAATATAGGGTTTTAACTATTGTAGATATTGACATTATACAAGATACATGATACAAGATACATATAAAAACATTTAAACTAAAGAATACTATTAGATTGTAATAAAATAAAGTATGGAATTGAGTTGGTTGAATGTGAACATAGTAGAGATGATATATGATATATTAAAATTGTATCAAAAAATATATTGAACAATTATTTTCATATTTACCTTAAAATATAGAAGATATTAATCTCTAGATTTCTGTAGGAATAATGGGTGATGCTTAATAGAAAAAAGTGCTTTGTAAAAACTGCAAGGTTAAATTTAATTATTATATCTGTAACCATTGAGGGCGTAATGAGGGCGAGTCAATGCCAAATAATTAAAATTAATGACATGTGTGTGTGTGTTTATCGTGTCAAAGGGTGGAATTATTATAAATGCATTAAGATAGATAGTTTTTTTTATTATGAGGAATGTTTTGTAGGTGATAATTTTGATAACGAAGGCCTTATAAATTATGTGACAACTTTGGAAAATAACGCAGATTAGGACTCGGTTGACAAGATTTTTTAGTTTTTAAGGCAAATATATTATAGTGTTTATTAGTGTTTGAATTTAAAATTCAAATTTAAAAATCTTAGTTTACTTTTAGTTAAAAGTCTGATACATTAGTTCAGTTGGTAGCGTGTATGTCTGTTGAGCTGAGGGTCTTTGGTTCGATTCTTGTTATATCCGAAAAATGTATAATTGGTGAAATTTGGGTTTCCCCTTTGACAGTGATGAATTAACGGTTGGGGACTGGATGTTGTGTCGGTTCTAGATTTAAGTTACTTTAAAAGTCGTGTGTTTATATTGTCAGTCGTTTCAGAAAGTGCACATAAATACCTAAAACAAATGAAGACATTTGATTTCCATCATGAGGGACGAACACACACTATTCCCATCAGAGCTTACTATACCTCGTATCCACGGTAGGATTATTTATAGCTATACTTTCAAACATTTTTTTTTTAAAACTCTTTGAAAAATGTTCCTCTATTATTTTAAAATATCTACCATAATGTTTTTTACCACACTAAAATGCACAGGAGGGGGGGGGGCCTACATGAATGAGAGAGTTGTAGACATTCATCTGATGGATCTTGACTGTTCTCACTTCTCGGCACGCGGGTTCGGAACATAGTCGTTACCAGTGACAATCTATCAAGATCCCTCTCAACAAAAGAAAATAGTGAGAATTCTTCATTCTGTCTTACCAACACAATAGATAGCAACTTCTTTCTGCCGACACCTTCCACTTGTAAAAACAATTGACAGTGTGTTGATGAGAAAAACAAATAGCTCAGCTACTACAGACACTATAAAGGGAATAACTGCCATTTTTTAAATATTAATCGAGTGTGTTTCGTTAACGATTAGTAAAGTTTTTTTTTTTGCTATATGGCATTTATTAATAATAATTGACTTTTTATTATTTCTATTATATTTGTTAAACTTTATAATATTGTTGTTTTCAATATTGCTCTTAAGGTGTGGATGTAAGAAAAGCGAAAAAGGTGGGTTTATTTTCAATTTTCCCAGCAAAACATATTTTTTATAGAAAAAAAAAATCAAATATTGCTTCTATATAAACAGAGTTTAAATTTCTTCACGTATTGGTATCAAAAGTTCTTGAATATCTGTCGAGGGTATCCTGGAATCTTATTAAAACTTTTTCTCTTAATTTAAAAAATGTGTCATCTAATGCCGCTGTGCTCATGTCAGATATTCAATAACTGTTGATATCACCATGATTAGAAATATAAACACTATATTTGTATGGAAGCAATATTTGATTTATTTTGACTAACCAAAATGTTTCGCTATAAAAACTGCAGAAACATTGGTATTTTCTCGTATTCTTTACATCCCCAACATAATATTAAGAATTGAAGCCTTAAATTAAATTATTCAATTAATTGAACCAATCTACTACTACCCACAAACTACTGGAGTCGGGCAAGTGATATTTTTCTGGGTGTGGCTTATTACTACCCACCCATCATTTTTATTACACTAATTGGATAGGGGTGAGGAAGGTATAATTTTAAAGAAAACCTTCCTGCCTTTACATGATAGGAGAGTAATAAACTACTTAGGAAATAAATAACCTTATCACGCCCAGCCAGTATTCCAGACTTCGTCTCTTTGTAACCGACAAACCGGATCAGACGATCGTCTTAGTTTGCGTGTACACCGACTTGAGTTTTCTCAGTTGCATTAGTGGTCTCGAGAAATTTATCTTTCTATTGAATCACAAATTTCCCCTTGGTGATAAAGTTGTATTTAAAACAAATAAAAATTTATTATGCAATACGTACTGATAGTGAACAATTATTGGCCACTTTTCACATCATAAACTGACTGTCACGTGATTTAATGTGTCAAGATATAATTTAAAATACTTAAAGCCCGAGGTGTATTATCATTATCTATGTACAGTACATGTGCCATGTTCCAGCTTTCTGGGTCTCTTGATTTTGAAATTATGAGCTAACATACACACACACACACACACACACACACACACATACACAAATACATTTAATATTGTATTTATATGATGACTTAAACTAAGTTACTTGATATTGGGTATTACTTCTAATATGTAATTTTAGATATTAAAACATTGAAAATAATGACATTGCTACCTAGATAATAGATTTATTTGGAAGTATTTAATATTGATATAATTATTTTTTAAATAAGGACACATTTAATTTATTTCATATTATATCTATTAAATTTGATTTCCATCCGAGTCGTGTGAAGGTGTTATTCTTTACTATGTATTCAGAGTTAAACATACTAACAATTGTGAATTTGAGAGAAATACATCAGATTTCTCAGAGAAAAGAAATAAGGGGAAAACAATAAAGGAAAAAGTCAAAATTAATTACTCCCGATTGTCTCAAAATCATATTTTAAGGTATTAGTAAAACTTTTTACAACTTACAAAAATGTGTTGGTCACTGAGTCATAGTTACTAGCACTCGTATGGTTTATGTGGTGTCCATCTCAAAATAAGTCAACCAACAGTGAAAGGAACATACAAAATTTCAATATAGGCTATTTAATTTGTGGTATAAAATAAAGATAAAAAACAAAAAACACAGTAAATATGATTATTTATGTATCAAGGCTATTATAGGCAAAACAAAAAATAAAACACAGAATAGATTATATTTCATGCGTGGCGAATAATATAGGTCAATAAAAATAGAATGCGGCTGATACTACGGGCAAAATAAATAGAGGAACATACCCAAGCCGAAGGCTATACAATCCTTAATGTTTGTTGGTTAATAGAGGTCAATAAACAAGTCACAGGACATACGATCCTTAGTGTTTGTTGGTTAATATTAATATAGGTCAATAAACAAGTCACAGGATATACGATCCTCGGTGTTTGTTG